>VDFB02025776.1:0-17128 GCA_007258455.2 Sequoia sempervirens
AAAATGGCTAGATATTCGAAACAGAGATCATCAAAGATGGATCCACCAAAGGAGCGATGAACACATGTACCCGTTTACGGTTAGGCGCATTCGTACTCGCAATGGAATCTAGGAGTAGTATAGGACCAGACTGAAGAGAGGTAGAAGGAAGGGAAGAAGAAGAAACTACAGAAGGCCCTGATGTAGGGGCGGTCATTTCTTCCTCCTTTCTTTGCGAGGTGGCTTGCTCAGCCAAGAGAGTCTTTCGCCAGTGTTTGCGTTCACACGCAAGGTGTTTTCTACGGCTCTTGGATTTAGGGGTCAAACGCTAGGAGGGAGTAGTGGGTTCCTACTCAACCATAAGAATGTCCACCATGATCGTTTCCAGTGGAGGGACAGGTTCATTCGCAGGAGCAAGGGGAACATGTTAAAGAGCAATAGGAGGAGTCAATTTGAGAGCCTCGAAAGTGGGCCTTTTTTTGCTCACTACCTTAGGAGCAAGAATAGTAGGAGGCCACAAATCAAATTCTCTACGAGAACCTTTCTTTTTTCCATATAAATAATACCACGGTCTGAGGTATTCATTAGGGAGGTCCACGATCCTAGTCCTAGGCCTGTACCAAGGATGAATCATGAGACTCAATGGGTAGCCACCAAGCTTACTCATCCAGTACTCTTCCTAGGAAGGGGGAGAGGACAAGGCAATTTGGGGAAAATTTTCCTTCTCTTTGCCTTTGCGAGGAGGATAGGGAGCCTACACGGGCTTCTCTTTGTTTGGAGAAGAGGGGGCGGTCGGTGCAGGCTTCTTCTTATCTTTTAGGGAGGAGGAGGCAACCGATTGTTGTACTGTAGGAAGTGTCAGTTTCGGTTGTCCTATGCCCCCATTTTCATACTTTACATAATTTTTGTAAAGTAGGTTTGTTCTTGGAGGAAGCGGACCAACTAGGGAGGGCCAAAAGTGATCCAGCGGGTATTCACCATGGGACACCAAGGGCTGGTATCCGGTGTCATGTACTACATGTACGACACCTTTGTTAGAAAACTTTAAACACTTGTGGATAATGGAGGTGATCCCATTCATGGAAGCTAACCAAGGTATGTCGAGTTTCACTCTGAATAGATCTGATTCCAGGATAACATTGAAATTCGTGTCAACAATTATGGGTCCAACTAGAACGGAGAAGGTTATCGAGCCATAGGGTTTAAGACTCATACCATCATGTGTACAAATGGTAGATTTTGTTTCCTCATATTTTTCCTTCTGCAATGAATTTAATACTAATGTTTCTTCAGTAATAACATTCACACAGCTCGTAGGGTCAATCAAGACTCCTATTACAATGTTACCATTGCCACGAGTGGGAATGTAGAGAGGTGAAGGTTTGTTGTTTAAGGGTAAATCTTGTGAGGTGAATGTAATGTCCAGCAAAGCAGGTGTGGGTGGAACAGTGGAAGTTACGGTGACTATAATAACATAGGCCTCGGGTTGAGTGACAGAATCAGTGGGATCGATAATCATGTTAGTATAATGCAACGAAAATGGGTCCGTGTATATCTGCAATTCACTATTAGATTTCGCCATTGATTTGTTAGTGTTCTGTTTATTCCCATTGAGATGAATGGTACCGTCCTAGATGCGGTCTTGTATCTCATGATGTAGCCGCATACAACATTAACTGTAGACTGTCTACATGCCTTTACTACTTCCAAACGTAGCATTGCATTTTTTTGATGTTGACATTTCTCCATAACCAAATAGCTAGTGATAGATGCTTGTTGATTTTGTTGCTCTCTATTTGTCAGAGGTGAATCAGGATAAGGTGCCAACTGCTTGATGAAGTCATGGATATCCTATCCATTACAAGCTCTAGAATGACTTCATGTTATGAATTATTCTGTAAAAACTTTAAAAAAACAAATCCTTTCCATACAAGCATAATATCAGAAATATCAATCAAGTATAAATGCCAACAAAAGGATTATGGAGATGAACATTGGAATTGGCATGGAGGAATGTATTTCAACCTACTGAAGAATGGCAGATGGTTCAGGAATTAACATTATTTATAATGGAATTTTATTGTGGAAAAGAAGAACTCCCTCAAATAAGTTCTATGATGATGAAAGTGCATATGGCTTCAACTAATTCCTAAATATGAATGGAAATGGATGAAATGGAATGTCATCAATGTTTTTTTTATTTATGGACTGTGCATAAAATATTAACTGTTATTTGTACAAGGAAAATGAAACTAGAATTAATCAGTTGAAAAACATACCTAGATAATTTGTCTTGGATTGTCATCATGTTGAACAGGTTTCCACAACTCTTCAATGTCTCGTTTGTTTTGAGTGGAAAGAAAATCGGGGGTTTGGGGGATTTTTCTTGAACTTTAAAATATATTTTATTGATTTACTATTTCAAAACTCCTGAAAAATTAGAAGGAGATGTGTATTTAAAAATATCTCAAAACCTAATAATAGAATACAAAAATTTAGGTAATCTAATGCCAAAATCTACTTACCCAAAAATATGCAACAAGATCCACGTTTCTAGGAAGACGTTGGAACCGCCTCAACAAACTATGGACTAAAAATACATATCCAGACTTACAAATTTAGAAGTATGAATACCACCGGATTAATTTATGCCATTACAATAAATGGTAATGCCTAAAAATAGGATATCTAAATATAGAAAGTCTATTTCCAGAGCATCTTCAAAATATTTCAAGAGCATCTCCGGAGCACTTCTGGAGCATCTTCAGAACATGATCTTTGGAGCTACATGTATACACTTTAACACCTTTTTCCAAGATTTAATGGTAATAGTTGACAATAAGATAACAATGATTTACAAAGAAATAACAAAATATAACTTCTTTATTTCATTCTAAATAAACCATAAGTTTAGAAACTACACTTAGATCCACTTTATATACAAAGAAAAAAGATGTTATTTCATAGATATAATGAGACATTTTATGGTCTCATTAATCACTTTACCTATTAAAGCTAGAAAGGCCACATTACAAACACCAATCCATGTTATGCCTCATGATCTTTCATATAATCTCCTTTTATGAAGACCATAGATTCATGCAATGAATGGGCTGCCTTCCACTCTTCATTGTAAAATTAAATACATCTACAACAACAAAGTGTACACAATTGATGCTGATCATGAGCCTTATAGTTTCTTACAACTTGAGAAAAACAAAGAGAATCCTTTAAAGACACTGACACCAACTACACAAGTGGAACCCGTGCAACAAAAAGACAAAGAGAAACATATTGAGGAAGTCACGAAGCTATTAGAAGATGATTGGGGTTCCTTAGACTTCACACCAACATTCATGGGAGAATATAGGATCATAAACAAAGACTTTGACAAGGGAAAAGAAAAAGCGGTAATGTTAACACAAAATTCAGATGACTCTTGGAAAGCATCCACCATAGCCACTTTAGAAGAAAAATCAAATTACACAACAAACTTTGACAAGCTTAATCAAGAAAAACCTCTAGATCCAAAAGCAATGAAAAAGATTTATGGAAAAGGTTATCAACTTATGAAACAACTTGGATATAGTGGAAAAGGATGTGGTGCTAGAGAACAAGGTATTCGTACCCCTATAGAGCCTAACACGCAAGAAATGACTCGTGGTCTTGGTTATTGTACCTTGATAGAAATAAACAAGCCTTCCCTAAATATCAACTCTTACAAAACATCCTTCTAAGCTGACTTTAATAGTGGTGCATCCTAAATTGATAGACAATAGTGGTCTCAATCGTTATCCTTTTAACGAAACAAGGAAGTCCTCACTTAACATTAATGTCATCACACAAAACACTTATGATTTGAATTCGTTAGATTTTACACACTCCTGTAAAGGAGAACAAAATCTCACAATCTAAAGAGTTGTGTGTAAGTGTGACATCTTGTACTAAGCAAGAGATATATTTGTCGTAAAATAAAGAAACATCTTCTATTGATCAAGAGAGCATCTTGGCGAGACTACTCCAAGATCATTTGATATCCCTTCCTCCAAAAACATGAAAGAAATTTTACTACAAACATTCATTTTGTGCATATCATAGAGTTCATGGTCATGCTACTAATGAATGTAAGGCTTTCAGCAACAAAATTCAACATCTCAATGAGTGTGGTGCTCTTGTGTTGAAGCACCTAGTTCCTCTAACTGATAATTATTTTCATCCTATTCTTGGCTCACCCTTGTCCTGCACTAACTGGGGGCAAGGGGTTAGGTATCCTTTTCCTCGTATGTACAACTTGTCACCTCTTTTGGCTAGTTGTCCACCTTTCATGTACATATAAGAGCAAACTTGGGATGTGGATGACAAGCCTTAAGTTGGCTTGCACGTGACATATAGAGTCATGCATTTTAGGGGGGCAACGCCTTCCCTTATCATGACGTAGCTTATCAGAAACATATGACTTGACATAGGGCTTTCTAAATAAGCTCTCATGTATTCTTCTACTTTAAAGCAATTGCTCACAGCAATGGTGTTAACAACTACTTTAAAGTGGGGCCATACATCGACACTCATGTTTCATTGTGTGATTTTCTTTCTTCTTGCAATATGTCCTTTTTCTTGGTGGTATCATTGGGTTTGATTTCCTTCAAGAGTGTGATATTTCTTTGACTTGTCCTCTCTTGGAGACATTAGGAACAATGTTCCCTAAGAAGAGGCCTTGTACAAACTAATAAAAATCCCTTCAAACATCTCTCTTTCTTGTTACATTTTATTTTTGTCCTTGTCCTATTCATGGGGGTATGATGTTGGCATGGACCTCTTGGGGCTCACCTAGTGGACAACTAGGTGAACTAGCCCTTATGATCATGTGTTTTGTTTGCATAGTGGACAACGTGTTACACTTGTAAACCTCTTTTGGACAAACAGCCTAGACTTGGTCCACCACGTTGGACAACCAATCAAAGCTTGATCCATAGCATTTTTCCTTTTTCCTTTTTTTTTTCCTTTTTCTATCTTTGATGGTGTATGTTGGTGATCTTTGGTTGTAGCCCCATATATTATCGCCAAGTGTGTTCCTTTGACATATGTTAGTTTTTCCATAGGATCCTTAATCCCTAGGGGCAACCATCCTCTTGATTATTGTCATCCTATCTTACTAGCATTTGTACATTGCTAACCCCTCTTGATTGTGTGGTTGGCTGCTTTAATGTGAGTTTGAAGTAAAATTCATCCCCTCTCACTAAAAGGTGGGGCTAAATGTGGTGTGGTAAATGTCACCCTTGTTTCCGGACTTATTTAGGTATGCTGCTTTATTTATCTATTTATGTCTTAATTGGTCTATTTTGCATTCACAATACTATGAATTTATATCTTTTAAAGCAATCTCGACATTCTTTAATGGTCAAATGATAATAATTTAATGATTTCATCTAAGTGTCCCAAATTTTTGGGTTGGGACTAAAATTCCACCTTGGGCATCTCTATCCCCAAAAGGTCTTGGGACCTTGATTTTGAGGTATCTTAAATGGACCCCTTTTTTGTGTTTGTGCCCCAAGTTTCATTCCTTGGGACTAAGAGGCCACCTATGGCATCTTAGTCTATTGCAAGTATGAGCTCGTCCGGTGGTGTTGTCATTAATGTTGTCATTGATGTCAACACAATTCAAGTATGTTATAGATTGTAAATGTATAGCTGAGATGTTGTTGAGATGTTGGGTACATGGAGTTATCTTTATGTCATTGCAAATGTGTTGTGTTGATGAGTTTCCAAGTGTCTTTGAGAAAATTAATAAAGAAGAGAAGTTAGAGTGATGAATTTGTTCATAATGTGCTCTGGTATGTGCTCCACATTTCTCCTGTATTGATCCTATACTTTTGTGGATCTAAAGATTTGATAATGGCGATATTGTGGTGATATATCCTAAGTTTTAGCTTTTGGTGTGATAGTACATGAAAGTTACATTCACCAGTGTGTGAATTGTTCTGATAAAATTCATCTTCTATGGACTGAGAGAAATATTTCTGCTCCGTAGTCCTTCGTTGTTTCGTTTCATATCTTGCAGATTTGGGATACATCTTGAGATGGTGTTCTATGGGTTTTGGAAAAGAAGGTTGAAGTTTGGTGATCTGGAAGTCATGTTTCAGTGTTTCAGTATGGGTTTGCATAGTCTAGATGAACTAGTGAAAGGTTCTTAGAGTTTGAAACATATTGCATTTGTTGTAGATGTATCTAAAGAAATATGAGATATATTCTCGTGCATAATGAAGAATGTTGTGGAGTCTATGTGTCATCTTATTTTTGGGAAGCATGTACATCAATGTTTATTTGTGTTTTCATTAGGTTTGGTCAACATGGTGTTTACACTTTATTCAAAGAATAAAATTAAATGGAGGAAGCGTGTGGTTGATCCGAGACATTATTTTTTGGTCTTGGTTATATGTTTTATTGCTCCACTCTCATTCCTTTCCACCACAGGAATGTTAAGTTTCTGACCTAATTTTAATTTATAAAATGAGGTATTTGTGGCTGACCTTGCAGAAAGTTTCTAAGGTTGAGGATGGTATAAAAGTAAGTCAAATTGTGAAGAGTTGTATGACATTGTGATGCAAAGTGACGAAAGTGAGCCACAAATCATAAGAGAAGAAGTGTGTGTGTGTGTGTGACTTGAGACAATACTACTTAATTGTGTTGGATTCTTGAAGCCAGTGAGCTAAAGGTTTCTGTAATCCTTATTCAAAGTTGTGGATGTGTGTTAATTGTTGTGGTGGATCTTTTGTTCTCTTTTGTATCTGTAGGAAGTGAGCCTCCCTGTTGGACAATGAGTCCTTTCTATGAAAGCGGTGAGCCTTTGTATACGACGATGAGTCCTCCTTACAGGCGGAGTGACCCCTTAGCGGAGTGAGCCTCTGTATTCAGTTTATAATCTTTTTATCTTTGTGGAGTTAGCCTCACATGGTTTTCCCTTATTGGGTTTTCACGTAAAAGTAAAGTCTGTTCATTGTGTTGATTTACTTTGCTGCTATTTGTTTCATGCTCTTAATAGCATAATAGTGTGGTTGTGGAATTGATAAGTGTTGAAGTCTTAAGTTTGAATTTTGTGACAACTGATTCACCCCCCCTCTCAGTTGTCCTACGCTTGTTTAACAATTGGTATAAAAGCCTTGATTCCTTGGTGTAGAGCTTAACTGCTTAAGGAAGATCCAATGGCACATAAGCTGGCGATCCCTATGTTCGAAGGAACCAAATACAATGATTAGAAGGGAAAAATGAAAGGATATATTATCTCTCTTGGTTTCAAGACCTGGAAGGCTATTGAAACAAAGTATACACCCTTGTCTGGTGGTCTTACTACTGCAGATGATATTTTTGCTTATGAAAAAAATGAGAAGGCAAAGTATGCTATTTGCAGTGGCTTATCTAAAAATCAGTGAGCTAAGGTTCTTACTTTGGATACTGCATATGAAGTTTGGAAGAAGTTGAAAGACATGTATGAAGGAACTAAAAGAGTGAAATTGACAAAGAAGCTAGCGACAAAGCACATATTTGTAAATCTGAAAATGGAAGAAGGTGAGGAATTTACAAGCTTCTTTCAGAAGGTTAAATTGACTGCAAATGAAGTTAGAAATCAAGGAGGAAAACTATCAGATGAAGATATAATTGAGAAGATCCTAATCACCCTACTGGATTGCTACAGTGATAAGATCTTAGTTATGGAAGAAATGTATGATCCTAAGAAGTACACTTTAGAATAGTTTTTCGACACCTTGCAAGCATTTGAGATGAGAAAGTTTCGGAAAGAAGACAATATAGAAGAAAATACATAACGACATTTAAGTCAATGAAGATTGAAGGTGAACCGGATAGTGATAGTGATGATGAGTTGGAAGCAAACTTCACTAGGAAGTTGAAGAAAGGCGCTGAAAAGTATAAAGGTATGTTACCCTTTAAATGTTTCAGTTGTGGTAATATTGGTCATTATGCTTCAAGATGTCTAAATAAAGTTGTAAATAAGAAGAACAAGGATTATAAGGATAAGGATAGAAAGGATAAGAAATATAAGAAGTTGTATTATGTTAAAGAAGAAGCAAGGATTTCTTATGATTAATCTAAGAATGAGGTTGATGATAGTGAATTCTTATTCTTAGCTTTGGAAAGTAAATCTATATCCACTAACCCTAGAAAATGTGTAAGCAAGAAGGATCCGGAGAATAAAAGGAATAGGATGGAAGGTACTTTGGTTACAACTTTTCATGCAAGACATGATGAAGACTACTAGGTAATTGATAGTCGATGTTCTAATCACATGACCAGAGATAAGAGTAAGTTCACTAAACTTGAGAAATATAATGGTGGTTTAGTTATGTTCAGTGATGATTCTAGAGCTAATATTTGTGGGAAAGGTTCAATTAATTTTGATGGAGTGCATAGTACTGATGATGTATATTATGTGAAGGGTTTGAGGAAAAACCTTTTAAGTGTTGGTCAGATGTGTAGCAATGGTTTTGAAACTTGTGTTTTAGAATAACACCTATAGGGTCGAGAAAAGAGGATATGAAAAATGGAGATATGGTCGTTGTTGGAAGAACTCATGGAAAAATTTATCAATTGAAAGGATTTGATGTTCATTTCCTTGCATCTCAAATCAGTGAAAGTTGGTTATGGCACCGGAGAATGGGACATATGAATTTTGATGGCAGTCCATCGATTACCGAGAGAAGTTGTTCGGGAGCTGCCTAGAATCACAAGACACTGTGAAACTGTTTGTAGGGGTTGTCAGTTAGAAATAGACGAATCTCTGCAGTTTGGGGAAAAAGCGCTCTACTGTAATTTTGGAATTAGTTCCTCTGGAGTCTCTTTGGTCGGAGCTAGAACTAGAAGCACAAGATGGCAACCGGGTATTTCAATACTACTTATTGATGATTATACTCAAATGACATGGGTTTCACTTTTCTTGAAAGCTGCCAGGCTTTGGATGGGTTAAAGTATTCAAAGAAAGAGTGGAAAATGAAGTAAATTTGAAAATCAAGTGTTTGAGATCGTCTGGTGGAGATTGCTTTGGTGAATTTAATGTGTAGTTTGTGAGAACAACATAGCAAAAAGGCGATTTTCTACTCACGAGGAGCCTTAGCGAATGGAGTAGTTGAAAGGAAAACAGGGACAATACATGAAGCTACTAGAACCATGATGAAAGAATCAAATGTACCAGATGTGTACTGGAAAGAGGTGATACACACTATTGTTTATGTTCTTCACAGAGTTCAAATCAGATACAATAGCACAAAGACTCATTTTGAGTTATGGACTGGTAAGACTCCTGTGAATTATTTCAAGGTATTTCAAAGCAAACGTTATATTAAAAGAGATGATGAAAATCTTGGAAAGTTTAATGCTAGATGTGATGAATGAATCTTTCTTGGATACTCTACTACTAGCAAAGCATACAGATGCTTTAATAAAAGATTGAGAAAGATTGTTGAAAGGGATAATGTGAAAGTTGATGAAGACATACACAAACCTATTAAGATAAGTGAAGTTGAACCTGATGATCCTATCTATAGACATGTACTTGAGGAGAATAAGGAGAAGGAAGTAGAAGAAGAGAAAGAAGAAGAAATGGAAGAAGAAGAAAAAGAGAATGAGTTGAAACCTATTGTTAAGACTCCTAAGTATGTACAAAATAATCATCCAGAGGAACAGATAATTGGAGACAAGGCGAAGGTGTGAAACCCAAAGAAACAAAGTTCAAGCTGAGATGAATTTGTTTTTCTCTCTAAAGTTGAACCTAAATGCGCTGAGTGGAGAATGTGAAGATGAGAGTTGGATGAAGGCTATGAAAGAAGAATTGCATTAGATATAAAATAATCAGACATGGGCACTAGTCCCTAGGCCTTAGAATAAGAATGTGATTGGATTGAAATGGGTGTTCTAGAATAATCTAAATGAAAGTGGAGAAGTCATAAGGAATAATACAGGGATTGTATGCAAGGGGATATTCCACAAGTTGGGGGAATTTAATAGACTTTGAAGAGACATTTTCCCCTGTGGCTAGAATGAAAGCTATTAGGATATTTTGGCATTTTTTCCCACAAGGACTTCAAAGTGTATCAGATGGATGTTAAGTCAGCATTTTTGAATGGTGAATTAGAGGAAGAAGTGTATATGGAACAACGTGAAGGGTTTCAGTTATCTGGAAAACCAAACATGGTTTGTAAATTGAAGGTGTTGTATGGACTGAAGCAAGCTCCCATAGCTTGGTATGCAAGATTGGATAGATACCTGACAAAGCAAGGATTCAACAAAGGTTGTGTTGAAAGCAATCTTTACTTCAAAGTGCAAGGTAACAAAATGTTGATAGTAGTTGTATATGTTGATAATATCATTTTTGGTGGAAACGAAGGCATGTGTAAAACAGTTTGTTGTAGAGATGCAAAAAGAATTTAAGATGTCTATGATTGGTGAATTGAATTTCTTCCTTGGTATACAAGTGAATCAAACTGATAAGGGATATTCATTTCAAAATCTAAGTATGTAAAAGAGTTGTTGAAGAAGTTTGGGATGGATGATTCCAAACTGGTTTGTACTCCTATGATAACCGGATGTAAATTGAGAAAAGATGATGAATGTGCTAAGACTGATCAAAGCAAATACAGATCTATGATTGGCATACTATTGTATCTTACTGCTACTAGACCGGATATTATGCATGTAGTATGTTTAGTTGTCATATTCCAAGAAGATCCTAAAGAAGCACATGTTACAACTATAAAGAGGATATTTAGATATCTTAAAGGTACACCAAATTATGGATTATGGTATCCCCTAAGGTGGTGATTTCACCACAGTTCTTATGTCGATGTTGATTGGGTGGGATGTGTAGATGACCAAAAGTACCATTCAGGTGGTGCTCTTTCTTGGCAAAGATTGGTTTCATGGTTGAGTAAAAGTCGGGAACTCAATTTCTTTATCCTTCTTGAGAGGAAATATATTGTTTGGCAACTCCACTGCTTTGCCTGGGTTTGTCGGATGAAGAAAACTTTAAAGACATTGAGTAATATGTGATGAGCCTATTTCTATTTTATGTGACAACACAAGTGCTATAAAAATTTCAAAGAATCTGGTTATGCATTCAAGAAAAAAGCACATATCTATCAAATATCATTTTCTAAGAGAAAAGGTGATGGAGAATGAAATTCGGATCGGTATGTGACCGCAAAGGAACAAGTGCGAGACATATTTACCGGGTTCTTGAAGGATGCTTTTGAGCATCTTGAAGAGATGTTAGAGGTCATTTGTCCTCGAACTGAGGAGTGCACATGAAGATTTTGTCCCCGATCTAATTAATTCTGAAAAATTCTTTTATTTTATACGGACTATGTCGTGGGTCCCTCTGAGAAGTGGAAAGGTTTCATTGTTATGACATAGGTGTGCTCCTAAGGGGGAGTGATTAGAGTTGTTGGTATTTTCCATTGATGTCAAAGGGGTAGAAAAAATCATGTGAAAAATAGTTGCAGAGGAAGAGAAGATGTTCTCTAGGGATATTTAGAAGGATGTTGTCTTTGATGGTTTCATTATGTGTTTCAATCAACAAGGGAGATTGTTGCAAGTATGAGCTAATGCGGTGTTGTCATTGATATCAACATGGTTCAGAAATGTTGTAGATTGTACAATATTTCATTGAGATGTTGCTAGATGTTGAGTACATGGAGTTAACATGTCATTATAGGCGTGTGTTGTGTTGATGGGTTTCAAGTACCTTTGAAGAGAAATTAATAAGAAAAGAGAAGTCAAAGTGAGTGGATAATGTTCGGGAATGTGCTCCACATTTCTCTTGTGTTGATCCTATGCTTGTGTGGAGTCGAGATTTGATAATGGTGATCTTAGTGGTGATATATCATAAGTTTGCAACATAAGTTATTGATATTACATGATTATGCTCACTGATCATGCAATTGTTACGTGAGAATTGGTCTCCTGTTAGTTGAGGAAGGGAAATATTTTTGCTACGTAGTCCTACGTGTTTTGTTTCGGATCTTGTGGATGCGGACCAATAATCTTGATATGGTGTTCTTTTGGTTTTGAAAATAATGTTGAAGTTTGTTGATTTGGAAGTCATGGTACAGTATGGGTTTGCACAATCTGGATGAACTAGTGAGAGGTGTTCAGAGTTTGAAGCATATTGCATTTGCTATGGATGTATCTAAAGAAATATGAGATATATTCTTGTGCATAATGAAGCATGGTGTGGATTCTATGTGTCATCTTGTTGGGAAGCGTGTACATCAATGTTCATTTGTGTTTTCATTAGGTTTGGCTGGCCTAGTGTTTACACTTCATTCAAAGAATAAAATTAAATTGAGGAAGCATGTGGTTGATCAGAGACATTGTTTTTGGTCTTGGTTAAATGTTTTATTGGTCCACTCGTTCCTTTCCACCATAGATATTATTGAATTTGTTGACCTAATTTGAATTTATGAAATAAAATATTTGTATTTGACCTTTGAAGAAGTTTCTAAGGTTGAGGATGGTATAAAAAAGTAGAGTAATTGTGAAAGGTTGTGATAGTGTGATCACGAAAGTGATGAAAGTGGGCCTAAATCAAGAAAATGTGTGTGTGTGTGTGTGAGTGAGTTGAGACAAGAAATGCTGGTAGTGTTGGATTCCTAAAAGCGGTGAGCTAAAGTTTTCAATCCCTTATTCAAAGTTGTGGATGTGTAATGATGGTGGTGGTGGATCTTTAATTACTCTTTTGTATATCTGTGGTAGTGAAACTCTATTGGACAATGAGTCTTTTTTGTAGAAAATGAGTCTTTGTATTTGGGCAGTGAGTCCTCTTCTAGGCAATGAGCCCTTGGCAATGAGCCTCTATATTCAGTTTTATAATCTTTTTATATTTTGAGTTAACCCTCACCATGGTTTTTCCCTTATTGGGTTTTCCACATAAAAAGTTGTTGTTCATTGTGTTGATTTACTTTCTGTTATTTTTTTTTCATGCTCTTACTTAATAACAAAATAGTGTGGTTGTGGAATTGATAAGTGTTGAAGTCTTAAGTTTGAATTTTGTGACAATTGATTCACCCCCACTCTCAATTGTCCTGTGCCTGTTTAACATAGTCTTCCTTGGATTATTTTTGAGATTTAATTTCAAATTTTGGTGGGATTTAGCCTCCTTTAATTAATGAATTCATATGTTGGTTATTGTGGTGTAATTTTGTGATATTAAGCATGGATAAGTATAAATACAAGGTTCATCCACTCATTTAAAATTAAGTATTTTGTGAGAACACTCCTAATAGCAAGTTGGAGTCCACAATCTGAGCATTCAAGATCAATTCATCAAGCATTTGGAGCCATTATCAAGATTCAAGTATCATGTCAAGGGTTTAGTGCATCCATTCATATTGTTGAGCCAACATTGTGGATGTAGCATTGAAGATCTACTTGCAACCATTGTTCACATCATATCCAAGGATCCAAGATCTACATTCTTCATGGCCACTACATGGTAGATTGCATATTTTCTTCACAAGACATCATTCAAGGTGATATCATTTGCATATTTCATACTTCATTTCATCATTTGGTTTAATTACCAACAAGTGGTTTGACCAAGGAAAACCCCCATTTACTAACAATCAACAAGTTTTTTTCTTGTCTTGCATGTTTGTGATTGTAGATTTAGGTTGAAGACTTGAAGATCATTTGAAGTGCAAAGTTGTCAAAGTTGCAAAGTTATCATCTTCACAAGAACTCACCTACAAGCCAAATTTGGAAGATTCAAGACCTCAGATCTGAGAAGAGGCAAGTGTAGACCTTGGAGCTCAGGACCACATTCAGAGATTTCAGAAATTCCAAATGGGACTGAGACAACAACAAGGAAATATTAGTCCTACCAAGGGTATTTTGCAGAGATTCTTTCAAATTCAGTTCTGACATCCAAAGATTTTGCATCTCCCTAGAAAATCAACGGGACTAAGACAACAATAAGGGCGTCTTAGTCCTCCATAAAAATTTTTGACAACATTTTTTATTTCCAGAATCCTCATCACATTTCTAGACTTCTTAGGTACATACCCCCTAACTCGTGATTTAATTTTGTCATTTGATCTCTTTATTTGGCTTGCATTGCTTTATTTTGTGAGGTAAATTTTCATTTTCCTTTTCCAAGCTTTGGCTTGGTGGTGAACCCTTCAAACCCTAAAATAACCCCTTCTAGGTCATCCTTGCTGAGAATTGACTCACCCTTTTGGGTTGATAGCCAATCCAATTTGGGATCCTAGGACATAACTGAATGACCTAGATAAAATAAGTGATCACCCACTTATTTTTATCTTCGGTTCAGTTGGTATATGTGATGTTTGGGTATAGGGCATGTTCATGATGTAATATGTCTTTCTAAGATGTCACATAATCTCCTTTCAGTCTATCAACTTACACAAGGGGGAAGCAGCATTGAGTTCACATCCAAGTTACCACTCATTCGAAATGAATTCGATGAGCTCATTATTATTTGAGTGGTTGATCATCACTCACGGGTATATACCTTCTCCCACTTTTGGGATAATGATAATCCCTATGTTCCTGATTCTCTTGAATCTAGGGTGGGAAATAATTCTCACCATGGCTACCGTGGCTGGTTGGACTTGGCTCTTCTTAGTATGGAACCACCTTCATCTCCTACTTATTCAGAGTTGAGATTTCTTTAAACATAGTAGGATGCATTCACCTCTTCGGATTTGCAATATCCAGATGGTTTTGTGTCAGGTCTTGTTTATTTGGCTCTTCATTTCTTCACAGGTCTTGAGGATCTTCTTGAGGGTAACACCCTTCTTTATAAGGGGCTATGTAGTCTCCAATTTTGATCTTGTTTTGCATCTTGTGAGGGTTATAGTTCTCAAGGGGTATTGATGTTGAGACCCTCAAACATCACTCCTCCATCATTTGATCCTTTCTACATTTTATCTCCTTTTTGGAGAGGGGTTTTCTTCCCACTGGGTTTTCCCCTTTTCTCCATTTATGGGAGATTAGTTGCATTCATTTTCATTTGTTCATGGGTACCTAAAATGGCCATGTAGTCGGGACCCATCATTGTATCATTGCATCATCATTGCATTATCATTTCCTCCCTAAGTTGCACTTATGGGGGGTTGTTGGTGTAATTACTATTTAATTAGACTTGCATAAGTTTGCTTAGACATATTATTTAATTAATTCCTAGGTTGCATTCACTAGGAAATTATTTATAATGGGGCCATCCCCCTTCACATGTAATTAGGAAATAAGATTCTTCTAGAAATATCATCTAGAACTTATCTTATCACTTCATCATTTCCTAGGTAGTTAGTTAGTTGTCACATGTTATTAGATCAAGAAACATGTCAACATCATAATGCATATTAAATTTCCTCTTGCCTATTTAGAGAAGGCATTTGTACATTATTTTATATCTCATAATAGAATCTCAATTTGCATGTCTAAGTTGCAACACTTTCTTTTTGGGTGATATTCTTCTTGGTTAAGGTCCTCTGAAATCTGCAACTTCATAGGGTTATCGAGCATCCATAATGTCTACAATCCTCACTAAAACATGTGTTTAAATATGAAGCAATATCATGACCATGATGTATATTTTTCATAGGAGTGTTTTGTGTGATGACATTGATATTAAGTGAAGGTTTCTTTGATTCTTTTGTTTCTTTCAAAGGACAATAACCAAGACCTCGTATTTGTTCTTGTGAGGTAGGCTCTATAGGGACATAGGCACCTTGTTATTTAACACCATATCCTTTTCCATTATAACTAAGTTGTTTCAAAATCTCATAACTGCTTCCATAAAGTTTTTTCATTTTTTTTTAAGGTGTTTCTCATAATCACACTCTTCATATGTGGATGTATAATTTGTGTTTTCCTTTTCTTTGGTAAAAGTTGTGGACTCATATGCTTTTGATGAATCAGATTGTGTTGATATTATGACAACTTCTTTCTCCTTTTCTGATTTGTGTGTAATCTTGTATTCTCCCATGAATGTAGGTGTAAAATCTAAGGAACCCCAATCATCGTCTAATAGTTTTATGATTGATGAAAAACACTTATCTTTCTCTTCTTCTTGCATGGGTTCCACTATTGTATTCGTTGTCAATGTTGCAAGAGGATTTGTCATTATAGGTTCAATTTGTAAACAAATCTTAGGTTCAAGATTG
Organism: Sequoia sempervirens; assembly: GCA_007258455.2. Classification (NCBI taxonomy): domain Eukaryota; kingdom Viridiplantae; phylum Streptophyta; class Pinopsida; order Cupressales; family Cupressaceae; genus Sequoia; species Sequoia sempervirens. The sequence continues at coordinate 16,173 of VDFB02025776.1, forward strand.
GATTTTACTGTGTAGACCTTGTTGTTGTAAGTGTATTTCAATAAATGATGTAATGTTGAAGAAACTGCATTCATTATGTGAATCCATGGTCTTCCCAAGAGAATATTATATGAAAAATCATTAGGCATGACACAGATAGGAGTTTGTAAAGTAACCCTACCAAATTTAATAGGCAACATTATCACACTAAGCAATTATTTCCTCATATTATCAAAAACATGGAAAGATAAAGAATCTAGTTAAATTTTAGTCTTGCCCACTCCCATTGTATCCAAAAATTTTACACTACAAACATTGATTGTTGAAACATGATCAATAACAGTATGCTTAATGTCAAACCCGTTAATACTAGCCTATATCATCAAAGCATCATTTTTCTTTTGTGTTTCCAAAGGAGGTAATTCACTTTGATGAAAGACAAGGTCTGAATTAGGTGAATTCATATTCTCAATCATAGCTTCCACATCATTTTGAAGCATTCCATTGTTAAGAGGCGATTCTTAAATCAAATCCCAAAGGGATATCTTAGCACCTGAGTGTTATGAAGTTGTTCTATAGTTTCATACTCATTTCCACTATGCGATGGTAAATGATGGGTACAAGGAAAAATGGGTTGAGGAAATGGTATCGATGGAGGAATGGTTTTTGGATGTCTATTATTCCTTGTGTTATATGTATGAGCAATAGTATGATAACTTGGTTTACTAGTAAGTTGTTTTGTGAAATTTAAGATAGCCCCTAGGGTTATTGGTTGGTGTTAAGGTGGTACTATGATATTAAGTGGCTTAGGAGGTTCAATAATGAATGTGGTGACTCTAATATTAATGTCAATAACCTAGGTCCATTCCTACTTTTTTACAAATTTCATTAGGATATAGATCAATAAGGTGAATTGTTTAACTATGAACCTTAAAGGTGAGCCAGCCAGACCTGGATCTATACCCTAAGGGGGATTG
>VDFB02025778.1:0-18900 GCA_007258455.2 Sequoia sempervirens
CTATGAAGAGGATATTCAGATATCTTAAAGGCACTTCAGATTATGGATTGTGGTATTCTAAGGATACTGATTTCACCTTGAGTACTTTCACTGATGCAGATTGGGTTGGTTATGTGGATGACCGGAAGAGTACCAGTGGAGGTGCTTTCTTTCTTGGTGGAAGATTGGTTTCATGGTTAAGTAAGAAACGAGACTCGATTTCTTTATCCACTGCAGAAGTAGAGTATATTGTTGTAGCATCTTATTGCACATAGGTTTTGTGGATGAAGCAAACACTGAAGGATATTGGAGTGATATGTGATGAGCCTATACCTATCTTTTGTAATAATAAAAGTGTTATAAACATTTCAAATAATCCAATCATGCATTCAAGAATAAAACATATATCTATCAAATATTATTTCCTAAGAGAGAAGGTATTGGAGAATAAAGTTATGCTGGAGTATGTGTCTACAAAGGAACATATTGCAAATATATTTACTAAGGCCCTTCCAAAGGATGATTTTTAGTATCTTAGGGGGAAGTTGGGGGTCATTGGCCCTCCGAACTAGGTGCACATGGAGGTGCATCAGTCTAGTGGATCCATAAATTCTTCATTTATCTGGACTAATGAATGGGTCTACTCTGTAGGGGAGTTGAAAGTTTTCATTATTGCAATATGAGATCTATGGGTGCACTCCTAAGGGGGAGTGATCATAGGTTTTTATATTTTCCATTAATGTCAAAGGGGGAGAGAGAGTCATGTGAAAAATAGAAGAGGAAGAGCAGGTCTTTGCCTAGAATATTGAGAATGCAAGAAAGTTGTGTAGGTTATCTAATCTAGACAATAAAGGAGAGTGTTTTCTTTGATGGATTTTCACATATTGTGTTTCCATCAATGACAAAGGGGGATATTGTTGCAAGTATGAGAAAGTTTGGTGGTGTTTTCATTAATGTTGTCATTGATGTCAACATAGTATAGGATGTTGCAGATTGTGTATGTATAGTTGAGATGTTGTTGATATGTTGTGAGTACATGTAGCTATCCTTATGATGTTGCAGATGTGCTAAAATGATGGGTTACCAAGTGCTTTTGATAAAATTAATAAAGAGTGAAGTCAAAGATATCTATGTGTTTAGAATGTGCTTTGATATGTGCTCCACATTTATTTTGTGTTGATCCTATGCTTGTGTGGATCTGAAGGGTTTTATTTGGGCATCTATTGGTGACATCTCCTAGTTTTTAGATTCTAGTTTGATGGAGTGTGAAAGTTGTGTTCACTAGTGTGTGAACTAGTTTGGCAGAGTTGTTTGTCTATGAATTGGGAGAAATGTTTATGCTCTGTAGTTCTTTGTTGAGTTTTTTTTGGTCTTGCGGATCTAATATAAGGTTTGTTAAGGTGATATATATATTACAGAAAAGGTGCTCATGGTTTGGTGCTTTGGAAGACAAGTTTCATAGCTTATGTGTGTTTTTGTACACTTTGGTTGGGCTATTGGAAGGTGTTTTGTGTTCGAAGGTTGTTACATTTTCCTTGGATGTATCTGAAGGTATCTGAGATGTGATCTCATGCATAATGAAGCATGCTATGTCATCTGTGTGTTTTCTTTTTGATGTGGAAGCATGTACTTCAATATTCATTTGTGTTTTCATTAGGTTTGGCTGAGCTGGTGCTTACACTTCATAGGAAAGATTAAGAATTAATTGAGGAAGCATGTGAATGATTTGAGAAATTGTTTTTGGTCTTGGTTAATTGTTTAATTGTTCCACTCCCATTCCTTTCCACCGCGTGAATGTTGAGTTGTAGACCTAATTTGAATTTACGAAATAAAGCGTATGTGGCTGACCTTGGAGAAAGTTTCTAAGGTTGAAGATGGTATAAATGCAAGATGAGTTGCAATGGATTAGATGATACCGAGTAATGAAGTAAGCCACAAGAGAAGTAGAGTTGTGTGAAAGTGAGTTGAGGAAGCAGTTCTTTAATGTGTTAGATTCCTGAAAGTAGTGAGCTGATGGTTTTTACAATCTCCTGATCAAGGCTGTAGATGTCTATAATTTTTTGTGGTGGATATTTCTATTATCCTTTGTATTTGTAGGTAGTGAGCCTCCCTGTTGGACAATGAGTCCTTTCTCTAGGCAGTGAGCCTTTGTATCTAGACAGTGAGTCCTTTTTGGGTAGTGAGACCTTGGTAGCAAGCCTTTGTGTATTTGATTTTGCTATTACATTATATTGTGAGTTAATCCTCACTGTGGTTTTTCCCTTATTGGGTTTTCCACATAAAATCTAGTGTTCATTGTATTGATTTTCCTTTTTGTTATCTACATTGCATGTTCACACTTAATAATAGAATTATGTGGTTGAAATTTGTGTTTGAATTTGGTGACAACTGATTCACCCCCCCTCTTAGTTGTCTTGCACCTTTTAACATATTAGTCATCCTAAATATAAATTGAATTCAAGAAAAATGCAGTCTCTTATAGATAGGAATAAATTTTGAAAAAATACATAAAATTATATACCATAATCTTTGGAGGAGAAAATAAAATACATATAAGTATATGAAAATTTAATATGAGGAAGCAAGGTCTATGTAAGATCATGGGGGTCCAAAAAGTGGTGATCTAAAAAAAAATCCATTTTTAGCTTGCCCAAAAATATGAAATTCTACTTTGACTTTTTGTAGGTTCTGGTGGAGGGGTACATACTGCCAAAGAAAATACCAAACTGAAATGGATATCCATTGGAAATGGATATCCCTTTCTAACAGGTCAGATTTTTAAATTTCATTGGGTCCGATGCCAACCAATATTTTTAATTAATATATTATAATAATTTTTTAATATATTTATATTAATGTTTTTTAATATATTTATCATTGGATATTACATTATAATATATTATAATTATATATATTTATAATAATGTTTTTTAATAATATTTTTTATATATATATTATAATAATTTTTTTAAAAATCATTATGATAATGTTTTTTAATTTAATATTATATAATAATATATTTAATATATTATAATACTTATATAGTATCTATTATGGCTCCTTTTTGCGACCCTGGTAATGGACTGTTAGATCCTAGTAAAGAACCGTTGGTTTTTGGAAGTGGACTACTTGGACCGGTGGACCCTGGTAAAAACTGGTCATACTACATTGATGAAGACCTCTTGCCACCTTTCACCCTTAACCAACCTTTGTGTCTTGGTCGGGGCCTTCTGAAGGGTCTGAGCCTACCTCTATGTTATTTTGAATTTTCACGTCAACCTTCTTGTAGCCCTAATTCCAATCCTCGTTTGCAAAAAACTCATCGACACCCTTCTCATTATACTAGGGTAAATAATTAGTTATCTTGTTACCCTCCTAATTCTAAGTTGAACCATCAAAAAATATTTAGGAAGAAAACTCTTCCTCATAGTTCTCAGATAGAATATGTAGGCAATACTTCAAGAAATGATGCTACATGGAGGAACTGTCAAAACCCTAAAGGGTTTTCTTCTTCTTGATTGAACACAGGTTTTGATCTGAAAGTGGAGATTCCAAACACAAAACATCTAGCAGACAATCACTCCTCAGACCAGGATCTTCATTGGAAACTGATTCCAACCATACCTCTTAATGTGGACACCCAACTCACATAATTTGAGAAAAATGGGCTTTTCATTTAGATTTGGGGAGAGGATAAACATCTTTCTACCATTAGATCCTAGATAAAGGAAAACTGGTATGAATTCTTCAACCTTTCAGTCATTTCATCTTCCTCCTTTTTTGTATGCTTCAAAAATCCTACCGTTGAAGATATGGTTTCAAGAAATGGCCCATTCTAGTTTGACAAAAATTTCTTAGGAACATGTAACTGGCAACTAGATTTACCATTGGATTTTATCATTTTACCCCAGAAACCTATTTGCTTCATTCTCCCCAATCTTCCGGTAGAATATATAGAATCCTTTGTGATTAAAAAATTAGTCTCGCATTTTGGAAATATTTTTAAAGAATGAATTTTAACTGGTAAATGGATTACCCACAATTAGGGTTTGGGCATTAGTATCAAATTTGAATAAAATCCCTCATGCCATGGAAATTATTACAAGCAAAGGGGAATGGTGTCAAAATTTAACTCTTGATACCTCTTCTTAGAAAAAAGAGGCTAAGATTATTGTTGATTCTGATCTCTTCTCTTGGGTGGAGCCTCTGGAATTCTCCTTCTCTAATTGTATGGAGGCTATTTGTCTGCTAGACCAACCTTCTTCATCTTTTAACCCTAAGCCCAATCCCTTGTAGCAATTTCCTGTATACAATTCCATGTCAAGTTTGAACCCTCCTCAGAATAACCTGGAAACATCAAAAAATGTCTCATAGTTTGAAGAAATCTTAAAGGGATCAATAACTAAGGAGAATATTTTGGATATTTTTAATGAGGTATGTACAAAAGTTGACAAATATTTCATAGAAGAAACTACAAATGAAGTTCTTGCAGAATTTGAATAAGAGAAAGAGACCCCTTTTTTCCCAATTTCACAAACTAATTCAAGGGTTTCTCCTTCTCCTGGAAATGCATTGGATTTAATCAAGGATATTAATGAACATCCTTCTATAGGCCAAGCCTCTACTCCTCCTACACCTCTTTCACAGTTGGATGCCAAATTTTTGGTTTCCCCCGGTAACAAAAGGGGCAGGAAATCTAAAAGTGAAAAAAAAAACATAGAGGTGGTAGCGGGGATACAAATGACTCTTGAAAAAAGTCTAAGATCTGCAACAAAAAATCTCAAGGGTTTCAATAATTCTAATAAACTTTCCCAACTAGGGTAGCCATATTATGCTATGGAGAATAATATCTCTAAATTGAATAACAAAATGAGGGGAGATGTTATCTCTCCTCGAGCAAAATGAGGATCTTATGTTGGAATGTTAGGGGTCTAAATTCCCCTAACAAGTGACACTTTATAAAGTGTCAAATTTTAAACACTGATTTAGACATTTTTCTTTTACAAGAAACAAAATTATCAAATCAATCAGCTTCTAACTTCTTTACTACTTGACATAACTGGGAGTTCAATTCCTCTCCGACACAGGGTTCTTCAAGAGGTCTGGTAATCCTATGGAATAAGTATTTTATTAATTTAAAAATGCTTTCTGTTAAGGAAAGTTGGATTCAAGCCTCTGGTCAGTGCTTGAAAACAAATAATATCTTCTACATCTTCAATATTTATCACCCTTGTGCATATTATGCTAAAAACCAATTATAGTCACAGCTTGCTTCTGCATTGGCATCATTAAAAAATGAGTTGAAGATCTTGTCAGGTGATTTCAATGCAATTTCTCGCACCTCAAAAAAAATAGGTGGCATCATCCCCCCATCCAAGGTTATGGATGATTTTAATCATTTTATTATTAATAATAATCTATATGATTGTGCACCAAAGAATGGCTATTTCACATGGACCAATAAACATATAGGTTTTTCACAAATTACAAAAAAATTGGATCATTTCCTTTTATTAGATAATTGGCTAACTTCTCCTTGGGATTTCTCTTCATCAATTCTAACTATTCCTAGTTCTGACCACTTTCTAATCTCCCTCTCAATTTTTGACAATAATATAGTCAAAAAGGGATATTTAAAATTTGAACCAATGTGGTTCAGAGACTCAAATTTAATTCCTCTCTTTAAGGATTGGTGGTATGAGTGCCCTTTTGAGGTGGGTACTCGAATGTTTCAACTGCACAAAAAATTAAATTTTATCAAAGGGAAGATTAAGGTATGGAATAAATTGTGTTTCAAAAACATTTTCTCTGAAAAATCAAGGGTTGAACTTGAATTGGGGAATATATATGAGATAGTGATAAAAAATGGTATGGATGCAACCCTCTATTAAAAGGAGAAAATTATAAAAGTTAAATTATATGAACCTTTGGCTAGGGAAGAATGCTATTGGAGATAGAAGTCAAGAGATATCTGGTTAAGGGAAGGAGATAGAAACACCAAATTCTTTCATGCTTCGATGAAATTAAAGAGGTAATCAAATAGGTTTTATTCAATTAGATATCCTTTTGGGAACACTTTAATCATAGATGAAGACATTGAAGCTACTACAATATCTTATTTTAAGGATTTATTAGCTCCCATAAAAGCCAATAGATCTCTAGAAAACAATGTTATTTTGGATAATATTCCCTCCTTGGTTGATATGGAGCACAACATAATTCTAATGGTTGAATTATCTATGGAGGAAGTGAAAAATGTAGTTTTCTCCTTGACTGTCGAAAAGGCCCCTGGGCCTGATGGTTTTACGATTTTTTTTTTAGAAATGTTAGGATTTTGTTGGTAGAGATATTTTTCTTGCTTTGGAAGAATCAACGAGAAACAAATTTTTTTTAAAGAATTTTAATGAAAACTTGGTTGCTCTCATTCCCAAGAAATTTGAGCCCTTTTCCTTCAAGGATTTTAGACCTATTGCCCTCTGCAATACTATCTTGAAAATTTTCACTAAGGCAATAGCACTTAGATTAGCAAAAATTATCCCCTCTATTATTTCAATTGAACAGGGAGGTTTTGTTCTAGGTAAAGATACTCTTGAAGGGGAAATATTAGCTCATGAAGTTTTACATTTAGTAAAAAAGTATAAATCCCCTTCAATTATCCTAAAATTAGACATGGAAAAGGACTACGATAAAGTGGAATGGGATTTCCTCTTAGCTGTTCTTAGAAATTTTGGGTTTGCAAACAACTGGTACAAATGGATATCTTCTTGTGTAATTGGTGCAAGTATGTATATCTTGGTAAATTGTTCCCCAATTGGTAAATTTGTTCCCACAAGGGGAATAAGACAAGGTGATCCCCTTTCACCCTTCTTATTCATTCTGATGGAAGAGAGTTTAAGCTAGTCAATTATTGTTTCAAGAAACAACAAGTTATGGAATGGCATTATGGTTAATCCATTCCCCACTCCAATCACCCACTCCCTTTTTGTGGATGATACTCTTCTTTTTGGTCAGGCTTCCATAAAGGAAGCAATAATAATCAAAATAGTTCTTTCAAATTATTGTTTTGCTTCGGGCCAATCCTTCAATGTCGAGAAATATAAAATATTTTTAGTTAATGTGAACCCATTAGTTAAAGCTAAGCTTTTAAAATTCTGGGGGTTCCAAAGTGGCACTTTACCTTGCAAATATTTAGGAATCCCCTTCTTCTCGGATAAAGAAAAGCATAATTTTTGGGATAATCTCATTTCTTCCACCTCTAACAGAATTCTTCTTTGGAAATCCAAATGGCTTTCATTTGTAGGAAAATTGATATTACTAAAGGTTGCCCTTCACTCTTTACCTATTTATTTAATGTTAGTTTTGAAAATTCCTTTTGGGAAAGGTTTAGCTTAGCAAAAAAATTCAAAAAATTCCTTTGGGCTGAAAATGTCACATAGAAAAAGAAACTCCTCTGTGTGGCTTGGGAAAATGTCTATAAGTCAAAAGCTTCAAGGGGGATAGTCATGAGAGACATTTTCTTAAAAAATAAAGCCCTTGGTTCCAAATTGGTTTGGTAGCTATACTCCAATTCAGAGAAACAATGGTTCCAAATCATGAGGCATAAGTATTTGGATTCCATGGAAAGGGAAATAATTTTCACTCAAAGGAACCTTCCAACTGGGTCAAAAATTTGGAATTTCATTTGTGCCTACAGACATGTCATTCTTCCTCATCTTTCTTCGTTAGTTAACAATGGTGAGAAGGCCCTTTCTTGGGATGATGGATGGAATGGTTATCCACCCCTTAAACTTCTTGGGGACTAGTCCCAAATAGAGAACATTTTAAAAAATCTTTCGGGTGATAAAGTGAAAGATTATTTTATCATTGATAAGGAAGATCCCTTACACTCTTTCAAATGGAAGGACTTCAATTTCCTTCTAGTACCTCCTCAAATGAAGGGATCTCTTAAAGTTGAACTTTCTAAATGGAAAATTATTTTTTAGATAATCCTGATGAAATAATTTGAACAAGATCAAAATCAAGAAATTATACTATTAAAGATGGCTATAACTCGTTGGTAAAAAATGATTCTCTTCCTTCTTGACCATCTCACCTCTGCTGGGGTCCTAATGTACTTCTGAAAGCAAGTGCTTTTAGCTAGTTGGAAATCAAGGATAGAATCCTATCAGGCATGAGACTTGATATACTGGGAATAGCTCCTCTTTTCCCTTGTGTGTTATGTGGCAAGGCATTTGAATCTACTAACCATATTCTAATTAATTGCACTTTTGCAAATGAATGTTGGACATGGTTAATGAATAGACTGGGTTGGCACTATCCTTTACAAAATTCAATTTTCCACCACTTTCAGAGTTGGCCTAGATTATTTTCTTCCTCTAAGTTTTCTTGTCTTTGGGAGATCTCTCCTTCAATCCTCATCTGGAACATATGGATCAAAAGGAATAGATGGATATTTAAAAAGGAACAACTATTTTTGGGACAAACCATCCAAAATATTGAAATTTCCATCTTTGAAACAATTATGTCAAGCTTATACAAGAATGGATCTACTAATAACTTCTCCTCCTCCTAGGATTCTTTTATCCTTTGAAATTGGTCTCTCCTTAATATCCCTAGTGTGGGATCCATAATGAATAAAAAATATCAGGTGGATAGATCAGTTATTAGCTAGATACATCCACCTGAGGATTACATCAAATTGAACTTTGATGGAGCTTCTAGAGGAAATCCTAGAAAATCTGAGGCTGCTTCTATTCTAAGAGATTATCAAGGAAATTTCATTGGAGCAATTTTCTCAAGTCTTCTAGATGGCACTAATAAAATGGAAGAACTAAATGCTCTAAGTTTGGGTCTGAAACATGTAATTGATTTATCCATCTCTCATATCATGATTGAAGGTGACTCCATGTTTGTGGTGTCTACAGTCTTGAAGGGTTACTCAAATTCTTGGCATTTGAATTACCTTGTTTCTCATATTTTTCATCTTTTGAAAAAAATATCTTCTTATGAAGTAATGCATTATTGTAGGGAAGTAGACAAACAAGTAGATCAACTTGCTAATAAATCCATTGAATAGAATTTGCATTTAAAAGTGCTTTCATATCGGGAATAATTGAACTTGGTGAATTCATAATACCAAAGACTATTCTATTGACTAATGGTTGTTTGATCATGCTACAAATTTCATAGAGTTATTTTGGTTATCAACATGCAATATTGATCTCACTTGATCAAGTATGAATTTAGATCAATTCTCTTATGTCTTAATATATTGATAAGCATTTGGTATGTTGACTTTAAATTGCTCTTGTGGTTTGAAATCTACATAGGTGGAAATTCTGGACTAATCACTATGTCGAGACATGAAGAGATGCATACTTATCTAATATGATGTGGCTTCTTTGACTTGCACATGTGTCATTCTTATCAGTGTATGTTAATATGAGATAGCTTGTGATCCCCTCCTCCATACTAATTGTAATTAGGGAAGTATTCCCTTTTATGGTTAGTATGTGGGAGCATTGTTGGTGAAGTTTAAATATTCTTTTCTTGGGAATAATGTATAGTACGGGTTATCCTATTCCCAAGACACGACCTTTGTGGATAACAACTCTTTGCTAGTCTCTAAATTGGGGAAACATCCTCATTTTTCTGGGGAAAGGAATACTTATATAGAAACATTTATAAATTTGAAATTTGTAGAGATATTTGCTATGACATCTCATTTAATGATTCATTGTTATTGCTTTGTCCTTGGTACTTGTGGCTTGTGAGATTCAAATTTGGAGTAGCCATGTATGGAAATATTATCAAAGATCAATATTTAGACAAATGGCATGGTTATAACATTTTACTATTTGGCCCTATTTTACATTAATTGTACTTGAGGATGTCTCCTCTTGTACAGTTAGTGGAGCATAGTGACGACAGTAATATGGTTTTTTTGAGTACTGGAATAATATGGATTTCATTCCATCTATATTTATCATTTCCAATGGTTCCATTTTGTCAGATGGTTGCCTCCTTTTTGATGCTCCTAATTCTGAATATGATCTTCAGGGAAATTGAACCTTTTCTATCTTTAGCAATGTTGTTATCTCGGGAATCATTGGTAGCTCAAGTCAATTTTGTGTTGCTAAAATGGCCGCAAATTCTGATGATTATTCTTTCACTTTGTGAATTGTGCGTATGTCAGTTGACATGCTTATACTTTATGACACCTAGGAAAGATCGAAGGAATTATGCCAATCATCTTATATGGGTGCTTATCATATAATTTTTATGCACCAAATTTGCACCCTACTAAAACTTTTAAGCTCAGTAATCTGGCATAACATGGGACTCAAATTCTACATGTGGGATATGCAATACTAAAAATGAGACCTCCGGATTCTAGGCCTGTTCCTGTTAAAAAAAAATCTATTTTTTGCTGTTCAAACCTAAAGATTTTAGGGGAAAAAGGGGAAGAAAAGAGATAAAATAAGTTGAGGATTGCAACTAATTAATGGGTGATACACCAAAATCACTTCCCTTAGCATAGAATGAACCCACAGCTATTTATATGATGATGCAATAACTAGTAAAACCCTCAACACATGAATATTTCAAAGGAAGATCTGAGATCAGAATGATACTTAAAGGATGTTAATCACAGTAAATACATCTATAAATTAATACAACCTTTAACTTGTGAAGAGAATTACTAGTCACAAAGATGCCAAAATGAGACAAACTTAAAAGGTTTCAGATAAGAAACACATAAAAAAAAGATCAATCACCAATCTGCATACAAATATGACACCAGAAATAGATCAAAGATGTTGTATAAAGGCTCTCAAAGGCCGTGAAAATGCATACTCCAAAGTCTGATACAAAGCTTGGAACAAAATAGCACCATGTCCTCCAGAAAGTACAAAGTCTCTTCCACTCTAGAATTTTTGCATACTTAAAAAGAAATGAAGAAGAGAATAAATAAGCTCAAACCTTTTTACCCTAACCCTAGAAAAAAATGGGCCCCACCAAAATAAGGGGGTCGGATTTGGAAAAAAAACCCTAAAAGAAGGATCTCAAACCTATCAACAACCCACCAAAATAGGAAAAAGTATCCCCAGACCCGGATAGGAACAAAAATCCTCATAAAGAGGACTCAAAAGACTCCAAAAAAGGTGTCCCATCAATCAAAAACTCCTCCCCTGAATCCAGCAACCCAAAACCTCCACTTGACAATGACAATTTGCCACATCTCCAAGATTTAATGCTCCACTAAAGGCTCCACTTGACTAGGTCTTTAAGAGAATACATCAAATATCTTCAACTTGCATTAATAACATTTTTTTTTTAAAGTGATTTATAATTTATCACTTTTAAAAATAAAGTTTTACAAATTTTTAAAAAATGCAAGTTGGAATACCACCTAGCAAGGTTAATTTAAATTCTACATTTGAATAATATCATTTATTAAAAATGATTAACAAATCATTTTAATAAAGATTTTACAATTTGCTTAAAATGCAAAAATTAAAATAAGACTTGAAGCTTTAAATTTGCATTTAAATAACATCATTTATTAAAAATGATTAACAAATCATTTTAATAAAGATCTATAATTTGCTTTAAAATGCAAAATTAAAAATAAAACTCTAAGCATTTTATTTTAATTTATGAAAGCCTTAGAGCTTATTGGCTTGAGAAGGATGAATGAAGCTAAAAGAAAAGGAAAAATGGGTCGAATACTTTAGGGTTCGAACCCTAAAAAGAAGGCAAAGACTTCATTTTGTATTTTCTTTTGAAAGCTTCATTTTGCTGGGCGCCACCATGAAGAAACCCTAGCCGCACACTTGATGTTTTCTGTATTTCTCACCATTGAAGAATTTCGAATCTGGTCTCTTATGGGTCGAAACTGCAGTATGACGTTTTTTTTTTTAAAAACACAAAGGCATTATGAGGCACGATTTTCTATTTTGAGTGATGTTCTTACACTTCTTTGAGACTTTGCTGCAAACTTGGTGTGAAATCCGCACTTGTCTGGCCGCCATTAACATCTTGAGCCACGAACTTGATGTAGAGACTTCCTCAAATTCGAATCATGGAGATTTCATCAGGTATTTTAGATATAAATCTGATTTTTTTTTTCTTCTTTTAGCGAATTTCTGAAAGTTCTCTTCATTTCCACGCTGCCATGAACATCTTGAAGTAATTTTTTTTAAGAAACAAAGAACAACTTTGCTTATAAATTAAAATCTGGTCTTTTTCTCTTTGAATCTGCAATACCTCACTTCCAAGCCGCGCCATGAACATCTCCTTCTGATCTCTACAAAAAAAGTTTCATTTTGAACTTACAACAGATGAAATACTTTGATTTTCTGTATTCTTAATGAAAATACAACCACAAACTTCTTTATCTGGGTATTTTGTATCTGTTGATTTTCCTGTTCTAAAAAGCAAGCTTTTTACTTAGATTTGAAAAAAAATTCCTCCAGTTTGTTGTTAATATTTCTCACTGTATTTAAATTCCATAGGCTGCATAGAATGTTTCTGTTGGCTCAGAAATTGAAGCTAAGAGCTTGCTTGAATTCAATGAAAATATAAAACAAAAGTATATTTTCCTTTTCCTGCAAAGAAGTGAAAATTAGTTGTTATTTTTCTTTCTGTACTGGATATCTTTCATTTTCAGGTCTTTGCTCTCTTTAATCTTCAATGTTGTAGCTCTTTTCATGTTTTCTTGTGCTATGAACTTGATGTCGATAGCCACCAACAGTAAACTCAATAACCTTTTTTGCAAAGAAACACATGTAACTAGGAATCAGTATCAAGTGCTCTTTATAAACATGGCTTTCCATTGAGTTAACTGAATGATAGAATCTCTGAAGTAGAATATAATAAGCAGCTGAAATATCAAAGTATTTATGTGCATAATGAATTTAAAACTGAACTATTCACCCATGAAATTCACCCATGAAAACATAAATCTATTTCTGTGCACTTGTGACTTTCATGAATATGCATACATTATGAGCTTATCATGCTATCACTTTTACTGTTCTTGACAAAAGAAACTTTCAAATGGCTGTCATTGCTGTCCTCCATACTGCTATGCATAAACTTTACCAAGAATATGTTATCATCCTTAGTTTTTTGAATGAACACAATGGTGTCTTTAAGCTGAAAACGAGTACTTGATATGCATGATCAAAAGGAGATGACATAAATTTTTGTATTGTTGATTCACTTGACCAAAGCTACAACATGCTCATAAGTGTTTTAAATATATTGACATTGCTGTTCCAGTACAATTACTTCGAAATACTTTTTACTATTTCACTGTCTCCTCTTTTGCTTTGATCTTATACTATTTCCATACTGTTGTCTTCTTTGACATTTTAGCTTTCTTGGAATTCATTTATAAGAGACTTCTATGACCATCTTTTATATCATGAATGTTGTTGTTGTCTTTCATATTCCTTGACTGTATAATGCATATAATGAGCAGTGTCATTCCCCTTTCTTGACTTGATGAAAGAGCTATGTTGATGTTGAGTATTAAGTCAATGTGACTTCTATCTGATGGGGCAGTGTTATTGTTATGAAATCGTTTAAAACTGGCTTAAACATGTTGAATTGAACACTGCTGCTTATAATGCACACCTGTAGCATTTATTACTTAATCTTTTGCTGTAACAGAAAATGGCTTTGCTCTTTACTGTTGTTCCATTATATGTGTATTCATCACTATTCAACAACCTAAAAAACATCATACCTGTCTGTTTGTTACTTGATCCTTCAAAGCTCACTTTGACTGAAAAAATAGAAATAACTAATAGAGCATTTAATGAGGTATTGCCAATTGTTCATTGGCCCTGTTCACTGTTGTATTTCTGCTCTTGAATAACTTTGTAACTAATGATTATCATTGAAAACAGATACTCCATTTAATGTCAAAGCTCACTCCATTACTGTCTCATTGGCACTTGTGACATTGTTTGCCTGTTTGATAAAAGATAATGCATATCTGTATCTTCCATTATTCTTAGATGCTGACTTTAAACATAATTTGTTGCTTTCTATTGAAGAACTCATAGAAAATTAAATTATTGTAAATCTATCCTGTACTTGAATACTCTGTTTCTCTTCAAAAATAAAGTAGAGCTAAACAAAAAATGAAATAGATGAGTGCAATATGCTGCTTTTAAATATCTATTATCAATATTCATGTGCTTCGTATGAAAATTATGAATATGTCCTTTTTGATATGCTGAGCTCAACCCTTGTGGGAGCCCATTTTACTCCACATATATGATAAATGATCTCAAACATGATGAATCTGTTTCTGCACACTAAACAAACATGTTAGCAAAATAAAAGAAGCTGAAAGCTTCCATTGAGTTACATTCTTTCTTCTCTTGATTTTTTTGCAATTATCTGATGAATGCCTGATCGACTGTATCCTATATTCCAGTTGGTAGCATAGATATATGATAGGATTTGATCCGTCATTCCTTAGAGATTATCTCTAACGTCATCTTTTATCTTCCTTGCAGATGCTTTTGGAGTTGGAACGGAAGCTGAAACTGAAAATGGAGCTAGAACTGACGTCTCAACTGGAAACCTCAACTGTCAACGATTCGTCATTCCAGGCAATGAAAAATCACCTCCTACCCTATGTTTCTGTTATTTTCAGTTTTATAGCATACCATTGTTTATGCATTCTTTATTTGATTGTAAAAATCCAGAAAAAGTTACTTCCATGGCTTGTGTGGGATTCAACATTTTTACAGAATGAATAAAAGCATTACTATGCAAACCTTTTCAATTTTCTGTTTTAAACATTTGCACAATAAACTATGATTCATATGTAAAATGGTCTCAATGATGATTACTGAACACTCAATCAGCAAAACATGAAAATTTTTAGTACCTAAAAACAATGAACTTTATCCAGTTCTACCTTTGCTTTTCAGTTTCCTCAACAATGTTGAAACTAAACCAATAAACTTGACTTGACCTGAGCTATAAGGAAAAAGTGGGTAACAATAATATCTTGGCATGTGAATAATTCCTTGGGAGATCTACTAATCCAAGGGTTTGATTTGGCTTAAATTTAAATGGCACCTTGCCTTGATATATTGACATAGAAATTAGCACTTGGCACTTGATGGTTATATTGCATTAGAACTAGCTTTCACATGATCTAGTGTCATTCCTTTGCATTACTCATGATGCATTGAGCTTTCAATTGCATTAATGACTCTACATGAACCATCTACTCCACTCATGCAAAGTGTTTATTTATGGATTTCTTTGT
This sequence comes from Sequoia sempervirens, assembly GCA_007258455.2. Classification (NCBI taxonomy): domain Eukaryota; kingdom Viridiplantae; phylum Streptophyta; class Pinopsida; order Cupressales; family Cupressaceae; genus Sequoia; species Sequoia sempervirens. Next base: position 15,281 of record VDFB02025778.1, read on the forward strand.
TCCCTTCTCTTATTAGTTGCTAGCTTTCATTTTTCTTTCTCTTCGAATTATAACAAAGAAACTATGTAGACTTCTTTCAGATTATATATTCCGCCAAGGTATCTAGAAATAAGGGATGATAGGCCATTCTCCTCTCAAAAGCTTGGGTGAACTTGCATCTTAGAATGCAAACCTGTGGAAGATTCAATTAGAACCATTATGGGGTATGATTGGTTGGACTTACATGCTATGTCTTTGCCTAATGAAGTTGCATCTTGTTTTGTGTCGAACTTGATGGATGTGCTTTGGTGTAGCAAAATGGTGAAATTCCTTGTAGGTTCTTACATTCTTCCCCATGTTTTCCCTCTTCCCATTCTATAAAATGCTTTGGATAATTATGACATTCTGAAGGGCTCCAATCTTGTGGGCGACATCATTTGTTGTCAATTTCTAATTTCTGGTCATTCCATCACTGCCCTTCTTAATACTATGGCTAACAATTTATTGGATGATTATTCTTATGACTTTCTATGCAACCTCCATAGGCTCAAGCCTCAACTAGGGCATACTATTTCAAATATGATGTTAGACTTGTTTGAATTTGTGTAGTTTTTGATAAGGCATGCTCTCATAGATCCACACTCAATTCCTTATTTCTTGCCTCCTACTGATTTGAAATCTTCGAAGGAAAGTGGTGTTTACTCCTAATGATGGCTTGTGGCTCTCCTCCTCTCAAAAATGGTCAACACATGCTTCTATTTTTTGAAATCTCATCTTCACTATCTCCTCTTTGGTCTTCTACACATCTTCGTAGCTTATAATGGAAGTTTTTGATGCTAAAAATTTGGTTCTTCTATCTCTGGAATGGATGTTCTCTATGGTAATGTGATCTTTGCTCTCTATAAAATAATATATGATGTACTCTTGAGTTATTTTTGTACCAGTGTATGGTTAGGATTCTCACTCTTTCGATTGTAACCCTAAATGGGAATTATCATATAGTTTTGGCTTTGTTTCTTCATATTATGATCCATTCTAAATGGATTTTTTGTGTTTGATTCTCGACGAGATCTTTGATTCCTGCCTCCCTGGTGGTTGGTTTTGCTTTCGCGTATAAACATGCTGGCGCTGATAGTATGAGTGAACGACCTTGAGGCAAAGGTATGTTAATTTGTAGCGGGTGTGCGATAAGCATAATTACGATAGTACTTGGTATTATTATATATAATATATTATATAATATAATATAATATAATAATATTATATATATATTATATTACTATATATATATATTATATAATAATATTATACCGCCAATAGTGATATATCTTACATTTCAAAGAAAACCACCAATTTAACTATATGGCTAGGTCCCAAACTCAACCGTATATTAAAAAATACATAAAGGAATCAGATATCCATTTCAAAATGGATATCCATTTAAAAACTGGTATCCATTTCTTGTTTTATAAAATGAAAAGAAAAAAGCTAAGAGCTCATTTTTAGCAGAGTCTGTGTGGGTTTTCAGCTTCTCAACTCGGGTATCCATTTGTAGGTGCCTCTTCTTGCTCAAATCAATCAAATTTGATAGGTATTTTTGGATTTTTTATGTTTTTCTTCAAATTTTATTGGTTTTGCATTATTTTTTTGCCAATTTTAGTGAAAAATAGGATATTTGATAGGTTTTTTATAGCATTAATTTTGAATTTTTTTTATCAATTAACAAGCTTAAAATGGTTGATCCCAACCCCGCTCAACATGAAAACATTCAACCGGATCAACATGAAACCATAATCTCGCACAAGATGAAAACCCTCCAAATCCTCCTTCACCACGACTATTGTTTCCAAACCAAAATCTCCCAACAATACAAGAATCTATTCATAGAAATTCAGAACAATTGAGAAATGTATTTCAAATCTATGAGACACTCACTAAGCTATCAGACATGAAAAACACTTTAGAAACAATCATTTCAAATGTTGAAACTTTAATAGCTCAACAGAATAGATTTGCATAGTTGTGAGAGGAACAAAGGCAATTTTATGCCGATGGGTTATCATATGATAAGGTGAGGGCACTTGATATTGACAAAGCCCAATTATCCCAGTTATTAATTGATCATAGAATAGGACATCCCATTAATGTGCAGAAGCCAAAATTTTCAATTAAATGGTGCACCCATAGAGGCATATTAGATCATTTTTGGAGATGTTGGTGGATGGTTTTTGATAAACCACCCAACAATAATCTTGACATCCCTTAGTATTTTTTTCAAAAATTATATGTTGAGTTTGTCCTAGGGAGGCATGTCAATTACTTTGACATGAGAGATTTACAGGGTGTTGGTAGAGGGATGCCATAGGATAGACCTAGAGCACATTGAGTCACCCCAGTTTGTCCTACTCAGCCTATTGTTTCCCTAACTCCACTACCTTAACTTGAGATTTCTTTAGATGTAGGGACTCAGAGCATTTATTCCTTACATTCATTGAGTGATCATTTGGTCATGCAGAGCCATCATGTTACACAACCATTAGATGATGCATCCCATCATGATGGTGTTGCACCTGATACATCCCAACATGATGGTGGTGCACCTTCTGCATCAACTCCCACTGGTACATCATCATCAGCTCCCACTACTACATCATCCTCTTCAGGACATATTTGTGTTCCTCATTACTACATGACATGCAACAATTTATGTTTGGGTCCTCTTCAATGGTCCACTGAGGCTTCCATAGACACATCTGACTATGAGGTTCATGATATGTCAGATTTAGGAGTTGATAGAGCATAGAGTGGACCATTTGTAGGAGAGACATTGACTTCCAGGGATGATATGGGAGCACCGGTAAGACTTAAAGTAGTTTCATAATGTGATTTATCTAAATTCTTTCATATTTTATGAGAGATATTTGTACTAATATATGTTTATGTGCTGGAATCTTTAACAGGTACTGACAGAGGAGCAGATTTCGCAAGTGCAAAAGGCTACATAGACATCCATTTCACTTTCCCTAGAGAATTAGTATACGGTATTATTTAAATCGTTATTTTAGATGTTAATTTTTGAAATCTATTATGTTTAAATACATGTACTACATAGATTGATAGTCTAATGTAATCTTGTCTTTTATGCAACAACTTGGTTCTTATACAGCCTTGTTGATTAGGTCTGATCCATTGGATGAAGTTGCACAATAGGTATATATATATATATTTATTATCCTGGAAATTATGATTATATGTGCATGTGCATTTAAATTGTGTTACATTCTTATCATTTTTTTATAGGAAACCATCTTAGCTGCTTCATCCACTATGATCCCATCTAGTGTCATAGCATCACAATAGGTATGTGTTTATTTTATATTACAGATATTTACGTTTAGGTAGGAGTAGATATATTTTTAGTAAATATGATTATTTGTCAACAATTATATGTTAATTTGTATTATTTTTATTTTACCTGCTATAGTCCTTTGTTCAACTTAGCATCGTGACTAGTGTGGGACCATTTCTTTATACGAGGACTCTCGATATTCCTAAGGGAAAATCATATGAAGACCATCTTGCAAAAAAGAGAGAAAGACTTGAGGTAAAAAATTGATATAATATAGTACACGTATAGTGAA
>VDFB02025779.1:0-50702 GCA_007258455.2 Sequoia sempervirens
CATGAGTCTTATGAATGGGGTATTTCGTACATACCTAGACAAATTTGTCCTTGTGTTCCTAGATGATATTTTGGTATACTCTAGGACAATGGAGGAACATGAGGAGCATTTACGACAGGTATTACAGTGGTTGTGAGATAATCAGCTCTATGCTAACTTGTCGAAGTGTGAATTCTTCAGGATTGAGGTCCAATACCTTGGTTATGTGATCTCAAGGGAGGGTATTTCAGTGGATCCTGCAAAGATCCAAGCAATCTTAGATTGGCCTGCCCCCACGAATGTGGCAGAGATACGTAGCTTCATGGGGCTAGCGGGTTATTACAAGCGATTTGTGCAGGACTTTTCGAGGATAGGGCATCCTATCACCTCCCTTCAAAGGAAAGGAAAGAGGTTTGAGTGGTCTAAGAAGTGTGAGGTATCCTTTTAGTGTCTTAATGGGAAGTTGACTAGTGCACCTATACTTGTGATACCAAATCCTATTGGGGACTTTGTAGTTTGTACAGATGCGTCCTTGGAGGAATTAGGTGTAGTATTGATGTAGGAGGGTCATGTCATTGCATATGAGTCACGAAAGCTCAAGGATCATGAGCTAAACTATCCTACCCACGATCTTGAGTTGGCGGTAGTGGTTCATGCATTGACGAGATGGAGGCACTTTCTTCTTGGGCATAGGTTTGAGCTGCATAGTGATCATAGGAGCCTTCAATATATCTTCATGCAACCCAACCTTAATGCTAAGCAAAGGCGTTGGATGGAGTTTCTCTGTGAATATGACTTTGAGGTGAAGTATATCCAAGGGAAGGAGAATGTGGTTGCAGATGCCCTCAATAGGAGAAGGCATGAGATATCTGAGTTGACTCTTATTGTTGATTTACGGAGTCAGATTCTTTCTGCCCTCCCAGCCAACAGTTGGTATCAAGATGTTAGATCGGTGATAGAGGCAGGAAGACCCCTTGAGGGTAGATATTTAGGATACTCTCTAGATGCTGATGAGATATTGAGACACATGGGATGCATATATGTTCCCCCATCATGTGAGCTTCGTGCTTTGGTCATGACTGAAGCACATCATGCGCCTTATTCAGCCCATCCAGGGGTGAAGAAGATGTATGCATATTTGCGTCAATTATATTTTTGGCCAGGGATGAAGCGAGATATTACGAATTTCATGTCGAGATGTCTTGAGTGTCAGCGGGTGAAGGCCGAACACCAACATCCAACAGGGCTTTTGCAGTCGCATTTAGTACCAAAGTGGAAATGGGATATAATCTCATTGGATTTCATTGTTGGTTTACCCAACTCTTCGAGACGGCATGATGCAATTATCATGACAGTGGATAGATTGACGAAGGTAGCACACTTCTCACCTATGCATTCTTCCTAGACTATGTCGTTCATAGTTAGAGTGTTCATGGAGGATATAGTGAGGTTACATGGTATTCCACATCAGATTATCTCTGACAGGGATCCAGTGCTCACCTCAGCTCTATGGACGTCATTATAGCATGTGATGGGAACACAGTTGAACTTTAGTTCATCTTACCACCTAGAGTTAGATGGACAGATTGAGAGGGTCAATCAGATCCTCGAAGACATGTTGCGTATGTATGTGATCGACCAATAGACACGATGGGAGGACTATCTTTATTTGGTAGAGTTTTCCTATAATAATGGCTTTTAGAGTTCTATAATTGGCATGGCTCCATTCGAGGCATTGTATGGGCGACCATGTCACACTCCCTTTAGTTGGGATTGACTAGAGGACATAGTAACTTTGGGTCATGAAATGTTGTAGGATATGGAGCAACAGGTGGATAGGATTAGAGAGCACTTGGTGGCAGTACAGGATAGGCAGAAGAAGTATGCGTATGTGCATAGAGTGGATCGTCAATTTTTCGTAGGTGATAGAGTCTTCTTGCATGTGCGTACCTGAAAGAGTCCAATCCATTATGGAAAAGGCTCTAAGTTGGCACCTCGCTTTGTTGGACCCTTTGAGATTCTTGAGAAGATTGGTCCTGTTGCTTACCATCTTGCTTTACCGCCTAGTCTCTCACATGTGCACGACGTATTTCATGTATCAGTTCTTCGGCCGTACCATCCAGATATTTCTCATGTCCTTGATTGGAATTCTTTGCAGGTAGAGGATGAGCAACTGGCTTTGGAGCCCGTGGCCGTGGTGAAGCGTAGAACGCTCACTCTTCGAGGGTGAGATATTGATCAGGTTAGGATCTAGTGGGATCCTAGCGATGATACATCATCCACCTGGGAAGATGCAGCTAGGATGAGGGAACTTTATCCCTATATGTTTGCAGGCTTCTAGGAGTAAGCCTGACCCTAGGGGGAGGATGTAACACCCCTCCATTTTGTTCTTTTCATTGAACAATGTTTGTTATGTATGCATTTACCTTGTTAGCATTTTTGTCATGAACTTGGTTACTTTTGACCGCTAATTGTTAAGCGATGTAAACATTATGTTTTGATGTGATGGTACTTAATTCAGATGTTATTGTTATTTCATGTTATGGATTAAATTAGCATGTATGTGAATTACTGATGCTTTATGGTTTGATTATATCATTGATGATTAGGTGTGTCAGTTAGCGATATTGTATTGGTGAAGGGGACGAGATCACATCACTCGCATACGAGCAACTTGTGATTCCACGATTTCCCCTTCATGGTCTATATTAATATATTATATGCATGTTCAACACTCGTATTGTGTGCAGGATGTAGGTACAGGACATCAACTCCACCTGGTTCCATAGGTCTGAGTGTGTCCCTTGTCCAATGGAAAATGATTGGGAGATAGTAGCTAGGTTTTTTGTGTCGTGACATCACCCTATCCATAGTGTTTCGTCGTGCTGTTAGTTGGGATAAGTTATTTTGTTGTCTCTTCTCCCCTTTCCCTTGTATTTAATTTGCAATTTAAATTGGTGCTTGTTTTATTTAATTGCATTGTCAAAATAAATAAACGAGTGACTATTAATCAATTAGTTAATTTAATTCAATCTATAAAATAATCTAATCATGGATTAGATTTATTTATTGATAAATTAAAATAAAATAATTGTGCTAGCATTAGTAAATATTGAGATCAAATCAAAAAAATAGAATTATGCCTTGCATTCTTTTTTTGAAACAAAATTAAAAAAAGATTTTAAATGTAAATTGGTAAATTCAATTTTGTGGAAGAAAGAAAATTTAATTAGCATTTGGGTTGCAAAAAGATCTTTGTTTCAAATTAATATTATGCAAATTACAATGGGAAATAGAAATTGTTTTATTAATTTGCAAAAATAAAATATCTAGTTTTAGCAATAAATTTTGGTGGGTGAGTTCAAAATTAGGGGTTTGACAAATTTGGAGAAGGGATTGCATAAGGTAATTGTTGTTTGATTTTGAATTTTTAATTTGTAATTTTGGAGAGCAAACTGGGATTGAAATTCTTGGAAGAAATTGTGAAGAAAAGATTGGAGAAATTTGGTGAAGCTAAATTAAAAAAAGAAAGATCTCCATTGAAGGATTTGAAGCTTGGAGAAAACATAAGGTGCAATTTCTTTTAATTCTTGTGCAATTTTTATTTGAAAATCTTGTTTTTGAATTGGTTCAAATTGGTTATGGAGTTCAAGTTTTGATTTAGAGGAAAACCCATGACAAAATCTCCATTCAACTTGAACAAAAGAATTCTCAACATATTGTGGAAACAAGGAAAAGATTCAAAAATTCATCCTCAAACTATCAACAGAAAATTTGAAAACAAGCATGGGGATTCAAATAGATTTTCTTAATAAATTGTTTCTGCTCGGAAAATCTTCATTTAATTTGTGAGAAATCTTTTATTGCCGGGTTAAATCTTGTAATTTCAAATGGAAAAATTATTTTATTTCTCAGATTGAGCATTTTCCGAATCTGGGTATTGAAAAAAAAAAGTATTTTTACAGTCATTTATTATGACTGTGTATATGTATATTTATATATATATATATATATATATATATATATATATATATATATATATATATATATATACATATATATATATATATAAATATATACATATATATATAAATATATACATATATATTTTGTGAGTTTTGTTTTAAACAAAAAAATTCGAAGAAATGAAAAATTGTGTTGTTTTTATCATTCTGATTTTACCAGAAAATCCGTTTTATTTTTACCAGTCGAAAATTTTATTTAAATCCATGCATGGCAGATTTGTTTATTTCTGGGCTGGGCAAAGTGTATGGGGGTGGGGTTTCAACCCCACGCATCCTCATTGATGGGCATTGGCAGCCTGTGGAGGCAGCACCGACGCTGCCCACACAGGTCGTCGCCCCCATCAATGGGGCCTGTGTCCCCTGTTCATAGCAGGGCGCAGCTGAACCCTAAATGATGTCACTTTTTGTTTTATGAAATTCATTTTTTTTAATTATTTTTATTAAATATAAAATATATAATATATTTCATATTATATATTTTATATTTAATACATATAATATGAAATTTGATATCAATGTTTTATTTTATGAATTAAAATATAATTTATATATATATTTTAATATATATGTTGTATATAATAATTTAATATTATTTATATATATTATATATATTATAATATGTGTATATTATATTTGAATAAATGCTTAAGTAATTATCATTCATATTTAAATATTAATTATATATATTTTTTAAAAATATATATGTAATTAGATATATATATATATATATATATATATATATGTATATTTGATTACATAGATATTTAATAAATATATATGTATATTTAAATGTGATTTATTTTCTTAAAAGAGAAGAAGTATTTAATTTATAAATGAGATATTTGTAAAGGGTTAGATGAAAATTTGTTTATGGAAAATCTTGGTATAGCAAAGGAGAGATTGATTTAATTTATTATGTGCAAATTGCGTCAACAAGAATCAAACAAATAATCAAACCCTTATGTGATTGTGCAAGAACATAGTTTATATAATTTGATTAAGTGCACATGTAATGCCCCGCCACGCAACCCTAGAGGAAGTTGCAATTCACCACTTAAACGTACCAAATTTTTTTTTGTTTTAGTACAAATCACATGTAAGGTGAATACATATTGCCAACAACCTCTAAGGCCACGAGACTAAGATTACTTAAAAACCCAACATCAAATAACATTAACATAAACTGAAACATTATGCACTAAAGGAAATGAGACAACATACATTCCATTCAAGATAAATTACAACAAGGATAAATAATTACCTCAAGATTCCAATTTAACATTTAAACAATAAGGTTACAACACTCATTCCCTGAATGAGGTAAATCCAACCAAATGATTACATATTACAAATTCTACCTCAAAACAAATGAGGGGTAATTAAGTACAATAAGAACTGAGAGAACAAGGCATGAGAAGAACTGATTCCCACGATCTCTCCAGCTGAAAATCACGAACACACGAACATGAAGAAGAACCAACGGAAAAAGTTGCATGCCACCCGACCACGTGGAACCCAAAGGCCCCACTCCCTCCGTGCTAGGAGATAGTAACAAGGATTTCCTAGACAAGACCATCTACCTCTAGACACAGGCTTACACCAAAACTAAACTGAAACAACAACAATCACAAAGCCACTTAACATCTACAACCACAATGCCATTAAGCCACAACAGTCACAACATCACTTAACACGAAGTTACCATGCTTTCAAAGAACAATGATCATGTACATCACACAATAACTGATTAACTGTCGACATAGGAAAAGTGTCATACATAAATTACCATGAGTTACCCTAGCTCAACCTTCCTAGGCTACCGGACCCCCATCTTGGGTTACCCTGGCTTGCCTCTACCGGCGCCGGACCCTCATGCAAAATTATGCATCCCATCTCATCTCGAGCCTTATCATTCACTTGCTTCACGAGAGAGAGGCAATCATTATCTTATTAGTTTGAAAGATCCCCATTAATTCATTTAAATTATCACTTAGTTAAACTCTAGGTGAGTTACCCTAGCGCCCCTTTGTGTGCCGGACCCCCACCAAGAGCCACTCTCCTATCGACAACACACCCACAAGAAGAAACTAGATAACACGACCTCTCCAAACCAAGGAGGAAACAGAACACAGAACCTACTCCAACAAGGAGGAAAACAACGTACAAAACCCACTCCAACATTGGAGGAAACCAAATCACATTACCCTCTCCTAAACCCAAGGAGGCACAAATCCCCGTTCGTGAAAACCGGTGATCCACAAGGTATAATTATGCACATTTCCTAAGACACACCAAAAGTTGACTTTCATAAAGACAACCCACAACAGAATACAAATCCCCTCTCCGGAAGACTTCAAACAATGACTCTATACTCCCAACAACGAACAAGAACGAATAAACATTAAAAGTATTTCAAGCAATTAAATAAACTAAAATGCGAATTTCCTAAATCCACCCAAACACAGGTTTCATGACTTGCATTTATCCAATCAATTGATCCCATTTCTTTTCATGACGTTGAAAAATTTAAAGAACAGATCATTTACACTAAATTTCACGACCATACTCATAATTAAAACACTTTAATAATGTAGCTATCTGGTTAAAATTTAAATCAACCGTTCTCTCTAAATTCCATGATCACATATTAAAGACAAATCACTTGGTAAAAAAACATTTAAGTTAACAAATAAATTCATCATTTACTCTCAATTCCACAATCATAATAATCACAAGGTTGTTTAAAAAGTTCTAATTTAACATTTAACATTATTTAAATATACCCACTAAATAATATTTTATTTGCACTAAAATAATTTATATCACTTTGAATTTAAATTCCCATTGAATAAAATATATCAAATAAAACAATATTTTATTTTCTAATCATTTCCTACTTTTAAATCCTCATGATTAATCATAAAATATATTTTGATCTTCTACTAAAATCCCTTAAATTTCATATATATATTAAAATATATTATATTTTATTAAATATATACAATATGAATTATTATATATATATATATAATATGCAAAATATAATATAAATTATATTTATATACAAAAGTTAGGTTAAAACAATAACCAACATTTTAAAACGAAAAAGCATTATGATATTATATTTTTTTTTTGATTTATTTTTAAAAAAATAAAGCAAAGGGCCGAAGCCCTGGCACCAGGCCCTCGCCGCCATGGCGGCGGAGCTGCTCCGCAGGCCGCTCCGGCCGTGCACAAGGCTCCTATGGGAATGGGCGGGGTTGCAACAAAGCCCTCTGGTCAGGTGGGTGGCGGGTGGGGCTTGACCTCCCACCAAAAAACAAATTTTATAATAAAATAAAACCTGCGTTTTTTTTTTAAAAAGGAAAAAAAACAGAGACTTCAAGTTTTACCAGAAATTAAAATTTTCTAAAAAAAATAACAAATATATATTAGAGTATATATTTGTGGGTATCACCCATTTTGAAGTAAATGGTTGTATTCATAAAAACATACACCCAAAACCTGATTTAATGCCCAAATTGCAAAAATAATACCAACCCAATTCAATAACTAGAACTTATTTCACAATAAGCAATTGGGTTTTCAAAAACTAGTTTAAATATTGAATTTTCTTGGGTTTCCTTTCCATAACTTGGTTTAAACTTCATGTTTGATTTCAATTCCAACACTCTCTACCATTTACCAAATTTAAGAGTTTTACTATGAGTTTCCATTGAATCTATCACTATGTTTTCAATCATCCAAATGAGCAAAAGAGATGAGGAAGAATTGATGGAACCTTGTGTTTCCTCCCAAAATAGCAAGCTTTACCCATGGAGATCTTCAAGCACCCTTTCAACTCCACCATCTTAGCCTCCTCCAAGCCTCTCCACCCAAAATCCAAAACCAAGAATTCTATGGAGAGGTTGAAAGAAAGCCCTAAAATAAAATATATCATTTTTCTCCAACTCCCCAAATTCACATTCAAATTCAACTCTAATTCAAATTCAAATTCTAATTACATTCAAATACAAATGCAACTCTCATTCAAATTCAAACTAAATTCAAATTCTAATTCCAATTTCAACACAAATATCTTTTGCCAAATAGTCAACTATTTTTGAAAATATCCTTTTTACCCCAAAGTCATGCATAAGAAAATATTTGAATTTTTTAATAACTTTAAACCATTTTCTATTTCCAAATTGAATTCAAAATATTTTGGCATTTTATTTTCAACAAAAGAATTAAATCTTTTACACTTTCAATTCAAAAGGGATAATTAAGCTAATTCACACAATTAATTTAAATTATCAATAAAATAAATCTAATTCCAAATTAGATTATTTTATTAATTCAATTAAATTAATTAAGTAATCACTAATGTTCCAATAACTCTATAGGACAAAACATTCATTTATAATTTCCAAAAGCTATTTAATCACTTTTAGCTTGCAACTAAACACATTTGGTCATTAATTAGACTACGCAAGCCATTAAATAAACTTTAACTTGAAATTAAATAACCACTCAAAGGGAACTGACCAAGATAAAACAACTAACCCTAATGACGACCCAACAACATGCTACGACTAGGGTGACGACTTGGTTCGGAAAACCTAGCTACTATCTCCCAATTAATTTCCGTTGATCAATGGACACGCTCAGACCTGGAAACCAGGTGGAGTCGATGTCATATACCTGCCAACCTGCAACAAAGAGCATGTCGAACGTGCATATATACATAATATGATCAGACACACCGTGAAGAGGAAATCTCAGAATCGTAGGGCACTCGCAAGCGAGTGATACAACCCCATCCCCTTCACCAATACAATATCACTAACTGACAAAGCTAACATTATTAACATAATCAAAGCATAAAGCATCATTAATTCACATGTTAACATGATCAAAGCATATCATAGGAAAACATTGCCTAATTATCAGAGTACAAAAAGGAGGGGTGTTACAGCACAAATGCGATGAATGATTGGATTTATGAAATCCGAAGGTAGATTGCCTTATATTGTTTGCAAGCTTCCTTTTGTCGTGGGATGTTCATTCTTGTTGGGATTTGAGTCAGATTTTGTAAGTCTTCTAGATAGAACTGTCTTCCATGTTTTGGGGTTGTTGTCATGTCAACCAACCTTGTTTCCCTTGGGCAGTGCGTAATTGTGTCCAGTGTTGTACCCGGTTATCTTGGACGGGCTATGTTGACTTCATGTTGTGTTTAGGGATTCATTATCCCTAGGTTGCACTTGAGTACCCTTTGGTTGTGGTGTAGTTCCATGTGTTATCTTAGAGAAGTGGCTTACATTGAGGGCCGGCACACAAAGTGGTGCCAGGAGATCTCAATGTAAGCTAGTTAATTCAGTGAAAACTTAAACCAATTGATTAGTGTAGGTGGTACCAACATTTAAAAAGATTAATTTTTCCTTTCTCATGGATGCAAGTGCTTGTATAGACTTGGGATGAGACGAGAAGGCCTGGAATGGCAAGATCATTATCTTGTCCTTTCGAAACATAACTGATTCTGCATTGGTTTGCATGTGGGGCCAGGAGTTGTTAGAGGTTACCAGGATATCCCAAGATGGGGGTCGGGACCTAGGAAGACTTGCTAGGATATCCCATGCGACATTGTGATGACACTTCTCCTAAGTCAAGAATATGTTTGTATTTGTGATGTGATCATTTACTTAAAATCTTGAAGCATTGTAACCTTTGTGTCATGTGATGTCATGTTCGTATCTTTTTCAATTGAGTCATGTTGCCTATGTTTGGAGGTTGTTGGTCTTGACCTGAAATCCTTGTTACTATCTCCTAGCACGGGGGGTGAGCCTTTGGGTATCACTTGGTTGGGTGGAACGTGCACCTTATTCCATTGTTCTTTTGGCGTTTGCTTATGTGGACAAGACTTTTGTGTTGGAGAGCTCGTGGGATCTAGTTGCTACCTTGGTTCTTTTATGTTAGTCATTCTTGTATTATTTTTACCCCTCATTGTTATCAAGGTGGAAATTGTAATAAGCAATCATGTTATTGATTTACCTCATTCTGGGAATGAGTGATGTAATTGTAATTGTATAACTTTTGTTATTGGTAACCATGAAGGATCTCATGGTCTTAAATGAAAATCTCATGTATGGAATGTATGTGCTTTAATTATTTAAGTGAATGTTGTTATGTTTCATTTCATGCATGTTGTTTTAATTTGTGATTTAATTAATCTTGTCTCGTAACCTTAGGGGATTGTTGGATTTCTGTTGTAATCTTTATGTATTTGTAATTAAACAAACAAAAAAAAATTGTGCATTTGTTTAGTAGTTTGCAACTTCCCCTAGGGTTACATGGCGGGGCATTACACAATGATAATGGTTAGATATTTGTTAAGCTCTCTCGAAGGTAAGAAACCTAAGAAGGATGTTTTAAAGGAAAGAATGTTTATATCAGTACCCAGGGGCAAGTTGATTGTTGAGCAACGTCTTATTCCTACAGGATTTAGATCTAATGGAATCCATAGGATCTTTTGAAAATGCAAGATTCTGATGTCTTGAGAATCTTCATTGGTAATTCATGATAGAAGTTGGTTTGATAAATAACTTGATATGTCTATTAGACAAGGTAGAAGTGATTGAGGTGATGAATCTTATATGCTTGATTTTTTTTAGTGAAAGTACTTGTACGTAAGCACTATATGAGAATGATACTAGTGCAGTAAAGCACTTCTCATGTTCCATGTGAATGACACATTTGTATGTATGAATGTATGCATATATAGAAAATTGTTGCCTTAACTGTACTTATATTTGTACTTGAATGAGAAATGTTCACTATACTAATGCGAGTGATACATAGTTCATATTATTGTTGTCCTTGTGCAAATGATGCACTAGAGTAATTTTTTTATTCCCTTGTGATGATAAAGCACTTGAGTAATTATTACATTCCGTATTTGTGTGTGAGCTATCCTTTTGATACTTATTGTCTTTATTGGATCGAGTAATGATCACTATAATTGCACTAATGTAATTTATGCATATTTCACCTTTTGTGCGAGCAATGCACTTGTGTGAGAAATGCACTTACCATATTCATTGTATGAAAACTTGAATGGGTAATGCACATTGTATAAAGACATGTTCCATATTTGTGCAAGTGAGGCACTACAGGGAAATTATGTTCATACCCTGTGTGAGTTAGGCACCATGGGTTTATGTATTCTTGTTTGTTAATTATTCACTCTATGTGCACTTGAGCATGTTATGCACTATTATAACATATAGTCCTATACAATTTGAATTTTCTTTCTGAATGTGTTGTGTGTGATAAATTTTAAGAAAGTACCTTCTAGGACAAGATGTCGAATGTGGATTAATAGAGAAGGTAATCTTCTTTTCCAAGATCAACCAAATTTTTTTTGTATGGTTTGGCCAAAGTGAGTTGTACCATTGAAATAGATAGATAATGAATGCCCAGAATTTCCATATGTTTCTCTGCCACATCCTGTTTGCAAGAAATATGTTCATTCTAGTATAAGAGTGCATATAAGGCATTAGGCATGCATCAAGAGTTTCCCTCTTGCCCTATTATTATAGGTTTCTAGGCACCTCATGCAGGGCCGGGTGTTCTTCGAGTTAGGAAGAATCTCAGGGAAGTGTTATGATTCATGGTTGGGTGGGAAAAGAACCTTAACCATGCTCTTGACCTTTAGCTTGTGGAAAACTATTGGGTTATGGCAACTAAAGATTGATTAAATGTTTTAATTTCTTTATGTAATTCAAAAACTGAATATGTATCATTGCATGGATCATTGTATGGTTTGTTTAGTCAATTAATGTAATGCACTTCTCTTGGATGCACTCTTGTTACATTTGTAAAAAGGTAAAGGATTATGCATAGCATACATTTACTTGTTCTAATTATAGATTAAGATTTATTTTTGTGGTGAGATTTAGTAACTGGTTGAATCAATATTGAGCTCTTGATGGTCTTCCTGACATCTAGCATTCCAGGTTGCTATGGTAATCAACTTGAACCTTTTATTTCAATAAGTGGTCAATTCTTACCTTTGATGTTTCTAATCATGTTGATGATCTTATGTAACTTGTTGATCTTCTTATCTTTTATGTTGTTGATCAAAATGAAGGCTTTGTTGTAAATGTTTGATATCTTCATATTGTTGAGATTTTTCTTTTGTTAGTATTTTAATTTGCTAATGATGACAACAAGTAGTATGGGGTGCTTGTTTATCATCATAGAGACAATTATTCTAACATCTCATACAAGTGGGCATGTTGACAAAATGAACATAATTGTTTACCATATATTGGTAAATATCTTGGGATATGAAAAAGATTTGAATAAGATATAGAGGATTGTATGAAAGAAATAAATCAGTTTTCATGCTTTTATTATTTAAGTAAATATAGTGAATTGAAGAAGTCATGATGTGCTAATGAGGTGTCCAAGTGTTTGGATGCCAGCCATAGGAAATTTTGCTATTATGAATAGATAGGCATTTGAAGTAAACGATATCTTTATTAGGTGGGCTAATTTTGACATTAAGGTAACATAGAATTAAAGAGGTATAATGTCTCTATGTTTAGTTAAGTTGATCATCGGGACGATGACTCTTTAAGGGGAGAAGGATGTCACGACCCCTATTTTTATGGTTCGTATTTTACAATGTTTGATTAAATTAATTAGCAATGAAATAAAAGTGCAATGAAACAAAGAGGAATTAATTATAATTTAATTATAGATTTTATTTATTCCAAATAAATGAAAATGTTTGGTTATTTAGAATGACTACTTTATTCCCAATTGAATGAAATTTATTTATTATTTATTTAGAGCAAATATTTAATTTGCAAGTAAATAATATTTTTATATTACTTATTAAGGGTAAATAATACTGTTGCAATTTAAAGATGACATTTATTCACTATTTACTATGGATAATTATATAGTTGCAATTAAAACAGAATTCTTTATTATTATTTATCAAAGATAAATATCGTGCATGAAAATATATTTTACTTTGATTTTAAAGATTAGGGTAAGGGAATGGAAGTGAAACCTTTGAAAGAGGAAATTAATAATGAGAAAACACAACTACTTGATATTCTTCTTGAATTGCTCTACAAAAATAACTGAAAAATGGCTGCCAAATAGAAGTTTTAGATTTCAATAGATTAATATATATATATATATATATATAGTTGAAATAAGAGGAGAAATATAGGGAAAAGGAAAGAAGGAGAGGAAGATTCTTCAAAAAGAAAATTCCAAGGAAAGAAAGAACGAGAGAAGAAGTAGAAGAGAATTTTCAATTGGAGGCAATTTTTTTCCAGGCTTTTAAATCTCTTCTATTGCTTTTAATTTCCAAAGTGTGAGAAAGATTGTTTGTATTGTTAAAAGATTTAATTCTTTTTGAAAACTATTATGCATAATAACTATATTGAGTGCTTGATGTATGAAATTCATTGGCATAGCTATACAATTTGTGCATTCCTTCCTTTTCTTTTATATATATATATTTAGTATTGAATATATATATATATATATATATATATATATATTCAATTATATATATATATATATATATATATATATATATATATATATATATATATATATATATATATATATAGTATTGAATATATAGTATTGAATATATATATATATATATATATATATATATATATATATATATATATATATATATATATATATATATATATATATATATATATATAATTAAATCCTTGTATTGTATATAGTATGCCAGATTTATGTTGATTCTTTAAGCGCAATCTTATCTTAGATTGTGATACTATTATATGTTCAAATATATATATATACATACACCGAACTGTGTAAATATATACATATATCTACATATATAACACTTATCTTTTAAATAAAATCGAATGGAAAAGCCTTATACTAGTGTATTTGTTTTGGATAAAATGAAAGGTAGATTTTAAAGGGATTGAGGTTTTATAATTGCAAATAATGTATGTATATATTAAGTGTGAATATGTGTTTTATATAAATATATTTAGATGTTTATTCAAATGGGTATGGATATATATATTGCTATTTACCAATTATGTTGATGCTGGAAAATTGAATGATAATTACTTATATATATATGTGTGTGTCTATATATATTTATGTATGTATTTATATGGATTATGTTGAGAATTAAATGACTATATTTTTTTTAAAGTAAATATTTCTTTACATGGCTGAAGTTGTATTTATTACTTCGATGAAAGTGTATATATATATTTGTGTATGTATTTATATGGATTATGCTGAGAATTAGATGATTGCATTTTTTTTAAAGTAAATATATCTTTACATGGTTGAAGTTGTATTTATTTCTTCGCTGAAAATGTGATTGCTTGAAGTGTCTATAAGTATGTAAATATACAAATTTAATTAAAAATATGTATATATCTTTCCCTTCAAAAAGAACAAATTGTATGTTACTTCAGCTCTAAATGTAAATTTATATTTAGATATATGTGTATAGAAAAGAATACAAATATAATAAGTGTGAGAGCAAGATTGAAAACTCGAAAAGAAAAAATGTAGAAAGCTGACTTGCAATATTAAAGAATTATGTTTAAGTAGATATATTTATGTAATGGATTGTTTTACCTAAGAGTAATTGTGCAAATATATAAATATGCATACATGAATATGGGCAATCTTTACTTCCTAATATATATATAATTCTGATTGGTGAATGTTTCCTTTAAAATTATATAACTCCATTGTTTTAGACTAAATGGTCATTAATAGATATGGAATATTGGCTACCTTGAAAGCAAGAACACACTCGCTTATAATTTTTTTTTTATGTGTTACATGAATTGGGATGCATACATGAATATGGGCAATCTTTACTTCTTAATATATATATAATTCTAATTGGTGAATGTTTCCTTTAAAATTATATAACTCCATTGTTTTAGACTAAACCATTAATAGATATGGAATATTGGCTACCTTGAAAGCAAGAACACACTCGCTTATATATATATATATTTTTTTTATGTGTTACATGAATTGGGTAAGTTTTGTTCCTTCAAAATGTTTACATCTCTGCCTGAAAGTATTTTTTTTTATATAAATGTCATGCAAATTTGTTATTTTAGATTGAACCATTTAACTTGGAAATGACTTATTTATACCTTGAAAAACAAATAAGTAGTTACACATTTTCATTTAATGACCTATATCCATATAAATGTTTGAGGAAGGATTAAACTGAGTCAACGTGAGTTATAGAAACTAGAGTAGAATTTATTTCTTGTGAGCATTTCTCTTATGAATATAGAATTTGTGAAATTTTATAACATTAGATCTATATATATAATTTGAATTCAATTCACCCACGCATATTATGTATTGTGAATCAATTGTAAATTTTACAAAGAGATGGAAAAATGTTGAATCATACCTTACCATATTAAAGTTTAGGTTCAATGATGGCACTCTTCTCATACATTTTAGTTTATCTCACTTAGTTGATCTTGTGATTTATTGCATAAGAACATATATTCATTAGCCTATATATGTATTCTCATACATACATGAACTATACCTTCTAAATTCCTTATAGTATTATTCTTTACTATTGAAACCTCTATGAATCATTGAGTTTAGAAGTAAACATTCTTGTTATAATTATATAGGCATGTGTGCATTCTAGCAGACCTAGGATTACTTTCATGAAGCCTTATGTGATTGGCATACAACTTTTAGTGCACTTGTGTGATATTTGAGAGGTCATTGGAGGTAGAATTGTCTTATTTGCAAATACTTGGGAGCGATTCATGATAGTGTTGGCATTACCTTACTTCCATACATGCAAGCATGATGCATTGGTGAAACTTGAAAATGTTACTTGTAGATTTATGTGACTTGTAAAAGAACTTCCATATGATCCTTGTGTTATAGAAATATGTAATGAATGGTCATCTCAATTGAGATAGTATGATCATTGCCTGTGAGACATCTTGTAACCATTGAAACTTTGTAGCCAGTAAGGCTCGACCAGTGAGGCATTTCATTAAGCCAGTGAGACACTTTTACGAGTGGTTTTTCATCCCTAGAGGGTTTTCCACTCATGAAAATCTTTGTGTTATGGTTTCTTGTGGATGCACTTATGATCTTGCTATTTCCTTAATTTTTGTTGCAATATTTGAATTTACATGTATTGCTATGATGATAACACTTGTGTAAGCCTACATGACTAAATCTAATGAAGGTAAAATATTTTTTGATATATTTGATTCATTAATGTATGGTATTCTATTTAATTTAGTGATGAAAGTAATTTAATCATTCCTCATACTCCGCATCTTTTCATAATAAATTTATTCTATTAAATTATTTTGGCAATTAGGGGTTATAATTGGTAATTGAAATTTTTTGGTCCTTACACAAACATGATTTTCAATGAGAGGATGGCTACTCATACTATCCCTTTAATGGCTTATGTGGTGAAGATGTACGATGGGTTTAAGAGCTTGAAGAGCATGGTGGATGTTGCAGGGGGAGTGGGGTCTGCAATATCTGCAATCATTGTAGAATATCCCCACATTCATGGCATCAATTTTGATCTTCCTCATGTCATAAGGATTGATGCTCCCATACATGGCCAGTAACAATCTTCATCTCTAAACTTCATACCTTGCAAGTAACCATTTTTTATTTATAAATTTTATGGAAAATGTTAGCCAGAGTAATTTGTAAGCAAACAATTAGAGTATAAGAGGCTCAAAAAACTTAAAGCATCAATTTTTTTCTTCACCTATAGTAGTATATGTTTAACAGTAAAATTGGTTTGTGAAGATAGGAAATATAAGAGAATAATCATTTAAATTATTACATAAACATTTTCAAGAGTACAAAGTTAGTTGTAATGACAATTTTATTTTGAATGATCAAATGTTTGCATTCCATGGGAATTTTATTAAACTATACAATAGCCTTTTTAAAAATAAACAATATTAGTGCAGTGAGTGTTATGTTTACCTTGAAAAGACTTAAAATACAGAGGCATGAATCAAGAGGGAACCTCTATGCCTTTTTACTCATGTAGATTTAAAAATGCAGAAGTAGAGCATGTGGAGGGTAATATGTTTGAACGAATTCCTTTAGGAAATGCAGTTTTAATGAATGTATGTTTTTAAATTTTGTTGTATGCAAATGAAATTTAACTTTTGAAATACTTGTTTTACAATATATTTTTTTGTTTTTGCTACAGTGGATTTTGCATGACTGGGGTGATGAAGAGTGTGTGAAAATATTAAAAAAGTGTTATGAAGCAATACCAGAGGATGGGAAAGTATTGGTTGTGGATGCAATTGTTGATGAAGAAGAAGGGACGAAGAGACAAGAAGGATTATTGTTTGATATGGGGATGATGGTTGGTACTATCGGTGGGAAAGAAAGGACAATGAAACAATTTGAGGACCTGTTTTACAAAGTAGGGTTCAAGAATTACCATATCATTGAATTACCTTTCCTTCAGGTATTTATTGAAATTTCTAAATAGTATGTGGGGAGCAACAACTACTACCTTCCAAATAATAATAGAAAATGAGATATATCTATGACAGTGTTAAACCATATCCAATAGTTCTTACTATACAAGATTGAAATTTTTTCATTCAGTATTTTTGTTTTTATAACTGAGTATAATCTTGAAAGATGTGATAAAGTTGATTTGCCAGTACTATGTTTTTATTGTAATTATAGTGTTTTAGATTTAATAAATATTAAATATAGTTTTTGTTAAGGTGAATAAAATTAAATGTTTGTTTTGTTAAGTGAGTAAAATTAAATGTAATTTTTTTAATTATAATATAATTAAATGTAAGTTTTTTTAATTATGTGAAGTGTTTCCCATGTAAAAAAAACACCCTTTCAATTTAAATTGACGTCCATTCTAAAGGTTAAAATCTACAATGTAAGAATGCAAGGCATTATAGGCAAGGTGTTACAAGAAAAAATAAATGATGGGAGTTGAAGAGTAGTACATGTGTTAAATGCTAGGAGTAGCGTAGCCATATAAAAACCCTTGGATGATGTTCATATTAGGCACTCTAATCTCTTGATACCATAATATTAATTCATTTTGGGCCTAATATATATTCATTTCCCTCATAGACTATTAATAGGATTATCACCTTTCACTAAATTTTCCCCTTTATGAGAAGGGGGTTTTAACTCCTTATTCACCACAACAAGATAATTTTTTTGAAACCTAATAATAGTAGATAAATTTGGATACTTGTTGTTCTATGATGTTTGGAATGGTTCAATAGGGAGAAGCTGTATGAAATTTTTCTAGAGTATTTTCTTTCACCAAATTAATATTGTATGAAAAAATGAGTTCCCCATTCATCAAATTGATTAAAAAAAATAGTCAACAACTATTTAATCACCTATAACATTTTTTAAATAACCAACAACTCTATCACTTTGGTTCAATTTTAGGATAAAGTTTCCAAGAGGATTATTTTGATACATAGGGTACTCATCATAATTCCTATAAAATTATTTAGGGACTAGGTATTAAAATATAAGTTAATCACTTCTTCTCTATGATTCAATATTTTTAGCCAAATGATACCTACCCCATAGGTACTTCTTTAAGGGGTTTAAATTTATGTACAAATGAGAGAAAAATATTTTACCCATTGAAGGTTTCACAAGAATTGAAAATCAAGGTTTAAACTTGAAACAAAGAAAAAAGAGGGTTCACCCCAAATGGGATTAATCAAATGTAGGAACCCAATTTTTGTGTTGCTATATGTTTCACTCAATTATGAGGGGTAAAATGTATAAATAAGAATCAGGAAACAAACCTAACTATTATAACAAAAAGAAGGAAGGTTTTTAGATGTTGAAATGATGTGTACCTTATTGAAAAAGTGTTGTTTCAGGCCTCACTAGGGATCCATTCGCCACTGGGCGAATGGGTCCCTATTAGGGTTTTGAAAAATTAGTTTTGGGATCTTGTTCTTCAATGCTGACACTCTCAGATCCCAGGTTCTTAGCTCCCAAAAGTCAGAAATAGTTCTTGTAGCTTAATTTTTGTGATCTTGCAAGTAAGATGACAACTTTTACAACTTTGACAACTTTTGTAACTTTTTTTATCCACTTTATCTTCAACCTAATACTTGCAATCACATATCAAAGGAGAATAAAATTGTTATTTTGTTAGGGAATAGGGGTTTGCCTTGGTCAAACCTCATTTTGGTAATTAAACCTTATGATGAAATAATGAAACATGAAACATGAAACTTGAAACAATGATACCTTAGATGAAATCTTGGATGTCAAATCAACAATCTAGCATGAAGTGTCCTCAAAGAATGTAGATCTTGATCATAAACCTTGATATGAAACAATGCTTGAATACGATCTTCAATGCTACATCAACATATTAGCTCAACAACATGCATGATGCATTATTCCTTTGACATGATGATATGACCTTTAATTGTTGTAATAAAACTATAATAATATTCCCTTGAATGCCTTCTTGAATGATCTCGAATGCTCTATAATGCTCTTGTAAAAGTAATCTTGATTGCTTGAGAGTCTTAGATGTTTCTTAGGATGAAACTATGTAGAATAACCTTATATTTATACCTATCTTAATATTTAATCCAAAAATTCAAATAACACAAGCCAACATCAGATCTAGGATTTAAAATCATTAAAATCTCACCAAGAATAAGTTTAAAAAGGGGTGTCCTAAGTTAAGGAGGGCCCATTCGCCATAGGGTGAATGGGTCCTAGCACACTCAACTAGGACAAGTTTCAGAGATGAAATAACATGTAAAAAGGGGGTCCTAGGACCTAGGAAGGACCCATTAGCTAGGTGGTGAATGGGTCCTAGGTCACTAGCCTAGGACTCAAACCTTGCCAATTTAAGTGTTATGAAACATTATTAATGAGTGTCAAGATTTATCCTTCGAAAAATGCAATAAATAAGGCTTATATTTAAATTTAAGTCGCCAATTAAGGTGAATTAAACCTCAATTAAGTAATAAAGCCCTAGATTAGTGGGAAAATGTAAAGAAACACTTTACAATACCTTAAATAAGGCATCACTAAGTTAATTTTATTAAAAAGGGTCTTAGACTTAATATGAATGTGTAAAACACATTACAACACTAAATCAAGGAAACATTAGGTTCATTCACTATTAATTATTCCTAGATTAAGGAAAAAGGGATACTTTTTCGGTTACTACGGAACTATAAATGAACATTAACACATATAAATATTATCACACTCAAAATATATTGAGTAGAATGATCAAATAAACAACACTTTAATATTTTAAAGTTTAATATATATAGTCTTAGTCCCTTCACAAACTAGGGCCAAGGTGTAATATAAAATGCAACATAAAGCTCTAGTTGATCTCCCATACACAAATACACACTATTAACCATATATCTCAAACAAAAAGGGTACATTACTAGAAAATCACATGAGGTGACAATAACTCTTTCTCACACTAGAATATGACCAATTTGTATAACTAGGAATTACAATCAAGTCCCATCTTACTTCATGAGGTGAAGTAGGAATAGTAATTGAGGTTCTTTTTTGATCTCTAGTTCCTCTATTTTATAGCCTCTACCTTCATACATAATATATTTAAGATATGTGAATATATCTAAACCAGTATGATTGGAACTATGATAAATTCATTTGCAATAATAAAATCCAATTATATGTGCAATAACTAGGAATTGTCAAAATATTTCAAATAAGAGATTGTAGTTGAATGATATTATCATACACATTATAATTTTTAATTCTCTACAATTTTTCGTATATCTCCTTTTAGTTCATAGTCATAATTTCTAATTCTCAATATTAATTATGCTAACTTATAAACCAAATATAAAAGTAAGGTGCCTATATATAGTATTAAATTTTTTACATCACACTAAAATAAAATAAATGTCTACTTTATAAATCATCACCCATTGATAATTTCACACTATTTTTTGCTCCCCCCTAAATGCCTAGACCTAATTGTACACCCAATTTCCTAAATTATGTAAATTGTGTGGCCCATTTTAATATTTATCGAGAAATTGCATGTAGAAAACCAAAGCACTCATGTTTAATATTTTTTCCCCAACACCTTAAGCCCTACAAAGTAGGATGGGACCTAGAGTCACCTAGGGTGACTAAGTCTCCCTATTTTTCCTCCAAGATTGACTATGTCAAAGGTGGCATTTTATTATTTTAATTTCAAATATCCAAAGTCGACTATTGGGATTTAATTTTTAGGAAATTAGAATAATTGTGTATAAATACCTAGTCATGTCACTATTTGAAAACTAACAAGAAGATTTGAGCAAGAATTATTGTCAAGAGAATTATCAATCAAGTTAAGAGTAGTCATTAGAAGATTTATCATAGTAATTCAAGATCAAAGAATCATGTCAAAGTGTATGCAAGTTTTTCATGTTTATGTGATCATATTGTTTCTGAGATCTAACCCTTGTAGGTCTTCAAGACAATCAAGCCAACAACAATCAAGACTTGAGGAGAATTTGTATGACTTCAATCCTTCAAGGAAGTTATTTTTGGGTGGTGAATTGCAGTCAATTGTTGATCATCATTCATTTTGTCATTTAGCTTTATCCCTCAAAAGGATAGGGTCCCTATCACTGACATAACCATTGTGGAACTGAAAACACTAACATGGGGTTTGACTAAGGCAAGCCCCTAAATGGTGTAACCTTTCTTCTCTCTTTGAATGTGCATGCTTCATATCTGAGGAAGATTTAGAGGGGCTTGAAGGTCAATTTTTCATTGTTGTAATCAAACCTGACACCTTGACAACAAATAAAAACTCACTTGTACAACAATATCTAATAGTGATCCGATAATACAACAAATGAAAAAAGAAGGCTCACCTTTCAGGTTGCAAGTTAGTCTGATACCTTGTCTAAATCCATCAAAGCCCTACTACCTCAAATATTAAATGAAATTTTATAGAAAAAACACCCACCACACCATTGAAATCCTAGGGTGAGAGGATCCCTAGGGTTACAAATTTTTGTTCATTTCATTTTGGTGGACTTGATGTATTAGCATTGCAAGTCTTCTAAAATATGAAGTAATTAATCCTAGATCTAGGTTTAACATTGCATTGATTTTCATTGTTAATTTAAGCATTTATTTTTGCATCATAAAAGGTATAAAAATTCTAAAAAGTGTATACAATATTTCATTATAGGTTGCAATAAGGTTAATTTCAATCATCATTTCTCAAATCTACATCCCACTTGCACTGACAAATCTACATTAGATTTGAAAGTATTTATTGTATTAACTTAGACATCTTGCATAAAGATCAAAAAGTGAAAAATTACATTGTTTAGTTTTAAAAATGAATCAATAGCATCATTTTCATATTTTGGCATATTAGAAATAGTTAATTTTTGCATAATAGATTTGGAAATTACATTTACAATTGTCTTTTATTTCTTGAACATTTTGCATATTGTTGCACATTTGCAAATTTTGAGTTAAGTAATCATAAATTGGGAAAAATTCTAGAAAAATATTTGTTGTCACACATATACACATAAAAATAGGAACATCAAACAATATTGTACACACTCAAATTTTGAATTTTTCAAAATACTTTACATGACATAGACGCCCTAAGCAACCTAGTCCAACCAAATTGAGCCCTAATTTTATGTGAAAAACTCTCTACCCATATCTGGCCTCTTTTTTTGAATAATAGTCCTATAACTATCTATTTTAATAAAAACAATTGCTAGCTTACAGTTCCATAGGACATAACACAATGTTCTCATCTTGAAAATATTGTGTTGTCATATTTCATGCTCTATTTTAAATCTTGTTAAGCATTTCAAGGAATATTTGGTACAAGCATGTGAAAATGTGTTTATTTCTCATCTTTTGTTATTTTCATTGATCCTTCTCCCACTATCTCTCCTATGTGTGAGATTATTTTGGTGAAAGAGAATGTAATCATGATAATCATTTTTTCTCTTCTCTCTATATCTCACCTAGTTGTGAAGAAGGTAGCTTGGTGTTAGAAGATCCGATCATTGAGCATCATGAGAATCTCATTTGTTTCTCTCTCAATACCTCTCCTACTTGGGAAGATAGTGTGATGCAAGAGGATAAAATAAATGCATTTATTTCAAAAGACATTAAGATAGATTTCCCCCAACAAGTTGGGGTAAATAATTTCCTAGTTTTTTCCCAAATCTGCAAAACTAGTTAGCCTCAAAAACAAAATCTAGATGTCAATAAAGTATTTGAGAGCATATGAAGTCAAAAATTTGAAGCACATGTGAAAATTAGCTCTTTGTTTTCTTTACTAGTAAAAAGTGTCATTGAACACAAAGGCATTGCTAAACTTGACAAAAGTGTCGCTATAAATCAGGGGCATCTCTTTGGTGAAGTTTAAAGGCATCGCTCTATAGTAAAACAATGATGAAAAAGATGTCACTATATAAATGGCGTTGCCATATTTAAATTCATGATAAATCCAAAAATTAAAAGGTGTTGCTAAATTCAAAAGTGTCGTTGAATTTAATATGTGTCACTATAATTCCTTCAAAGGCGTCATTATATGAAAACACTTTATAATGGCATCAGTGTATCTACAAAATAAGGAACATGGGAATCTAAAGATAAATTCATCAGATTCAATTAGTATAGCCCTCCTTCTAGCATCAAAATGTGACCATAGTCATAGTATGGCTTAAATACACCAAATCCGTATAGATTTGAGGCATATTTAATCCACTAATCCATGATCCCAATGAGATATTTGAAATCATCAAGAAACTAGATAACCATTAAACGGACATGAAATCCACACGAACGCATAATCAAAACATATTCTAAGACCTTGAATCTTATCCCATTGGAGGAGTGGTGTCACATTGATGTGGAATGGTGACCCTTTTCCAATCCCTTGGATAATATGAGTTGTTTCAATCGATTTTATTGAAGAAAACTGATGAAACTGATGAGATATGAACGAAACATGGATGCAAAACTAGTTTAACATGATGAAGATGAGTTCTAAATGCTAAAATTGATTGATGGATATTGATGCAAGCTATGCTAAATGGAAACAACATTCAAAGATGCAAGCCATGGATGCAAAATAAGTTAAAATGGATGTGAACTAAGTTAAAATGGAAGACATCAATGGACGCTTAATCTAATATGGATGAAGATTAATCTAAAATGCTTAACAAATGTTAAATATGGATGCAAGTGAGTATGAATTTCAACAAGATAACTTTGCTATCAAAGGATGGATCCATTTCTCTCCAAATGATGAAGTATTTATAGGAGAGAAAATGAAGAATCAATGGTCAAGATGAAAAAGATCAATCAATGGTTAATATTGAATCAAGGGTTAAACATGGATCAAGGATTCTAATCAATGGATGAGAATCAAAGATCACATGGATCAAGGAAAGCATCAATGGATGAGAATGATTTAAACAAACACACTTTGTAACAACTTTCAAAGTTTGTTACAAAGTTTTTAAGGAAAGAATATTCAATTTTTGGATCCAAATAGGAGAATATTCCTTCGGAATATTCCCTATGCAAGTAGATGGGTGAGGAAATTATCAATTTAGTAATTAAAACTAACTTGAATTGTGCAAGATGAGGAATAATAGGATATCCATTAAATAATTGATTTGTTTAATGAAAAAGGGGAAGTGACATTTAATTAAATGAGAGGAGATAAAGTGAGGGGTTTAAATTAAATAATTTATATTATTCAATTAAACTAGATAAAATGTTAGTGTGAGAGGGTAGGAATTAACCTAATTAGATTAATTAGATTAATAGATGAAAATGTTGTATTTAATTAAATAACTAGGCTTATTTAATTAAACAGGGGAAAAGAGGATGAAATTCAAGAGAAAATGATGTTAGTACTAGATTCAAGTGTGTATTACCATTCAGGACAATTTTAAGTGTCTACACTATTGTATGATCTTTGAGTGATCAACCTACATGGTCAATATTTACTACTATTTAGCACATACAAAAAAGTTGAATCTTCACACTTGTCTTACCTAGTGAGATTGTGTTGTCTTCTAGTGCTATCACATACTCTTGAGTTGGATAGAATTGATGGCCTACCAACTTATATTCTTGGATTTCTAACATATGATGAGGCCATAGTTGATACATTCAAGCCCAAAATAATTTGTGAAAATCATGACTATTGATGTCATGTAATTTAGAGGTCCCAATTATATCCAAATTTTCTAAACATAAAACCATCTACCCTTAAATTATCTAAACTCAATTTGACTATATTGAATGAGTTGAAATTTAAATTTTCTTTTAATTAATGGAATAGTATAAAATTGAGATTTGTTTGCATGTCTTTAATGTATTTATTTAGCCATACTTATCAAGAATTTGATTATTTTCTCTATGCATGCTTGATTAACATTAATGGATTTTTACTTGGAGCACTTTGAGGAAACTTGTTGCTAAGTGTGGAAGAGCTAGCTTAAAAAAATGAAGATCAAATCCAACCTTCTGGGAAACATGACATGATGGAGATTTGGCATCTTCTTAGCATTTAATTGGTATTGAATCATATAAAATATCTTGTTGCATGGATAATGAACCTCCTCATTGAAGCAATTATTTTGATAAATCTAATATGATTTGAACTTGTACTCATAATTTCATGTGTTTAATATTCAAAGATTCTTCCTTAAATATCAAATCATAATATCAAGCCCACACATATTTATTTGGTCATCTATAATGGATCAAATACTTGAGTGTATAATAGCTTCAAATTTAATTTTTCATAAATATGAGGCATTTATGATTGCCACCAATCTAGGAGTATTGAATTTATTGTATATTGAGTCATAAGAGTCTATTTATATAGGTTTGGTTACCATTTGTTTAATTGACCTTGAAAAATATGAAAACATAGCTCCTTCTACATAGCTAGCCCAGTGTGGAGTCTTTCTATCCTTCAATTTGAGTTTACTATCCAAGTATTGTGATTTTTTTAGCTTATATGAATTATTGTCTTTGTAAACATATATTATTGATCTTTAATGCATATTTGGCTATGACTCCCTTGATTGCAATCTATGCATGATTCTATAGTAGTTGCTTCCTACTATCTCTATCTCATTTCAAATGAAATATTTTGTCTATTTCTTTGTATTCTAGAATACAATATGTGCATTTATATGGTGATTACTTTAATTACAACAAGAAATTCATTTTCATCATATGATTGCAATTCCTATTTTATCATGTTGTGATTTGTTTGATGGTTGCTTGAGTTACTTCTTGTGTTTATAGAGGAGGGTTGGAAGTCAATTGTTGCCATAATATTTTAAAAACTCTCATTTCTCATATCTCCTCATCTTAGCCCTTTCTCTGTCTTTCCTTGTCTTTTTCATTTTTAATCCCCCTAGTTAGTGTAAGTCTAGTCTAGGTTTAGAATAGATATTTGTCTATGTTTATTGAAACCTAGAAAATACACAAAGTAAAGCAAGTAAAATAAATAGACAAATTGAAATTGAAAGGGAACTTATTGGGCCCATTACATCAAATTACTCTAACTAGTTATCAACAAGGGATGATATAATTACAAAAAGAGCCAAAAAGTGCCATGATTAGAAATCATGTTAGCATAATGTCTCCATACATAATTCCTAGTCATACAAGATGGTATTTAAGTAGTCCAATATACCCTTGTGTATCCTCGATGAGGAGATTTTATTAGTAGAATTTTTTCAAATTCCCTAGCAACATTACTAACATCCACAAGAATATTAATAGGATTGCTTCCAAGACATACAATAGCCATGATAGATGAAAACACATAAAACACTAATCAACCAAAGCTAGCCCTCCTTCTAGCACTAGTTTGTTGGTTACCATTTAATGACGTGCTAATTTCAAGAGATATTTTGGGGCATCTCCTCTCTAGAAAGGAGACAAAAGATTTCCCCAATACTTCATTAATGACTCGGCCTTGGTATTGTAAGATTACCAAGTGGTTATGTTTTATCATTTCATAATGGGCCTTTCTGATTAATCTAAACATAGACTAGACCTAACTAGCCAAGGTGATTAAAAACATAAAAGACAACGGAGGAGATACAAATGGTTAATAGAGAAGGAGGTAAATTATTAAATGATATTTTTTCAGCTAGTAGGGAAACCATTAAGTTGGAGCTGAAACAACCATCAAACTAAGCACAACAAAGAGTGGGTATTGCAATCATCTAAGGAAAAAATATTTATTGCAATAAAATGTAACCACCATATATGTCCATATATTGTATTATAGTATTTAAATAAATAGACAATTGATTATATTTGAAATGAGAGAGATAGTAGGAAGCAACTACTAGAGGACCATCCTAGATTGCAACTAATGGAGTCATCTCCAAATTTATACTTTAAAGATAAATAATGTTTGTTTACAAAGACAATAACTCATATAAGATAAAATAATTGCCATCTTTTGCTAGTAGAGTCAAATTGAAGGATAGAAAGATTCCACACCAAACTAGCTATTTGAGAAATTCAACATTCTTAAAATAGGTGGCAACCATAAATGTCTCATAATTATGAAAAATATAAATTTGGAGTCATTATGTACTCAAGCATTTGATCCATTTTAGGTGAGCACATACATTTGAGTAGGCCTAACATGGTGATTTGATATTTAAGAAAGAATCATAAAAAATAAAGACCCATAAATTTTTGAATGCAAGTCTCATCATGTTAAACTCATTGAGCAGTAATTACGTCAAGGAGGAAGCTAATTACTTCAAGGAGGAAGTTCATTATGCATGCAAAAGATAATTTAGAGGATTGAATACCAAATAAATATTAAGAATAGGAAAAAAATTATGATGTCATGTTTTTGTTGGATTCTTCAACTAGGAAGGTTTGATTTGATCTTCTTTTATTTCTTAGCTAGCTCTTCAAAATTGAGTAGCAAGATTCCTCAAAGTCCTCCAAGTTAACATCCATTAAAGATAATCTAGTGCATAGAGAAAAATAATCGAACTCTTCATAAATATTACTAAAGGAATCCATAAACATACATAAAAATCATCCATTTTAGAGTATCCCTTTAATTAAAAATAAGAATTTTTCATCTCTTTCAATATTATCAAATTTTAGTCTAAATAGATTTTATGAGTTGATCTTTAGGTCCTCTACCCTGTATCCACTATTGCATTATCAAATATTAGAGAGGCAAGAAAACAAGCTACACCATTAACTTCTCATTTGAGTGAGCCATCAATTCCATTGACCTCAAAAGTATGTCATGATAACATTGAAAAATGACACAATGACACTCGATAAGACAAACGACGAAATTAAACTGTCACATGTGTTAAATAATAATAAATATCAACTATGTAAATTGATCACTAGAAGACCATATAGTAAGACATAACCAAATGTGAGTGCCTTGATCAATTACAATATATAAACATTTTTTAGTCTACAAATTCATTCAGATATGGAAGACTTATACCTAGAGGCACAAGAGAGTGGATAAATTAGATTGATAACAGCTTGGGTCCAGGGAATAGAAGACATCTGATCGTGAGATAGGTAACAAAGAGGAATTCATGTGACAAGAAAATACTTATATGATTAAGCATACATCAGATGCAAAAGAAAAGAACAAAAACATGAAAATCAAATGGGGTTGAAGCCCAACGACTTAATCACAAGAATCATGAAAACTTGATGACATGAATAAGAAGACAAAAACACACAGAAACTTTATTCATAAAAATTGTCCCCATGTTCGTGATGAGCTGGGCCGTACTGCACAAGTTGGCGATGGGTTTTCAACGTTAAACCACATTTTCCTCGATTTATATTTTTTCAGACACTGCAATGATTTTCAATATATTAAAAAAAAATGAAAAGCAGGTTACAGCAATATTTCGCACTCTCTTCAAACATTAAATATTAAAAAGGTTTCACTCACGTTTTACAACTGGTAAACTATTTACTGTTCACTGACAAAAATAAAATAAAATAAAAAGCAGTTTAGAGCAATATTTCACATTAAATGGTTTTCACCCACGTTTTACAACTGATAAACTTACGTTAACTGTTGCATGCAATTTGATTTTTGATAATGGCCATCATTTCATTGTTGTTCCACGTTTCTGTGTCCATGATTTTTCTATAAATTGACAAAGTTTGTAAGAGATGAGACAAATATGGCTTCCTCAGAGTCTTCCATGGAAGCACATCTCCAACTCTATGAAATAACACTTTCAGCAGCCAAGCCCATGGCCCTTCAAGCTGCTGTTTTCCTTAACATTCCTGACATTATAGCTATCAATGGTAGTGAAAATCCCCTCTGTGTGGAAGAAATTGCTTCACATATTTCTACTTCCACCAACAAACCTGTCCATAATGAGTACCTGTTTAGAATCATGAGGCTTCTGGCTTCCATAGGTGTTTTCACCGAAGAGACCACATTAGATTATGATGGAACTCTCCAATACAAATACGGCCTGACCAGCCTCTCTAAGTTGCTGGTGAAAAATGGTGCCCAACAATCCTGTGCACCCACTGTGTTGGCCATTAATCTAAAGTGTATAGTAGATGGTTATCAGCATCTTCATGACTCTGTCATAGAAGGCTGCCATGCATTCACCAAAGCCAATGGCATGAGCATATTTGAGTACAACAGCAACAATCCTGAAATAAACAGGATTTTCAACGAGGGCATGGCTACTCATAGTAGCTCTCTAATGGCTTCTGTGGTGAAGATTTACGATGGGTTGCAGAATATCCCCACATTCATGGCATCAATTTCGACCTTCCGCATGTCATAAGGACTGCTGCTCCCATACATGGTTGGTAACAATTTTCTTCTCTAAATTAGTAGCTAGCAAGTAATCATTTTTTATTTCTAAATTTTATGGAAAATGTTAGCCATGGTAATTTGTCAACAAACAATTAGAGTAAAAGAGGCTGAAAAGCTTACAGAATCATATTAATTGTTCATCTGCAGTAGAATATGTTTAGCAGTAAAATTAACTTGTGAAGCTACGCAATATAAAAGAATAATCATTTAAATTATTACATAAACATTTTGCAGAGTAAAAGTTAACTGTAATGAATGTGTTATTTTGCATGATCAAAAGTTAGCATCCCATGGGAATTTTAGAAAACTGTACAATACCCATTTAAAATACAGAGGGAATGAATGAAGATGGGAAACTCTTATAATTTTGCATCTCATGGAAATTTAAAAATGCAGGAGTAGAGCATGTGGAGGGCAATATGTTTGAACAAATTCCTCCAGCAAACGCAGTTTTTATGAAGGTATGTTTCTAAATTCTATTGTATGCAACTGGAATTTCACTTTTAAAATTCCGATTTTACAATCTACTTTTGCTGGTTTTAATGCTGATTTTACAAGCTGCTTTTGCTGGTTTTTCTGCAGTGGATTTTGCATGACTGGGATAATGAACAGTGTGTAAAACTCTTAAAAAGCTGCTACAAAGCAATACCAGAGGATGGGAAAGTATTAATTGTGGATGCAGTTGTTGATGAAGAAAAAGGGACGAAGAGACAAGCAGGATTATTGTTTGATATGTGTATGATGGCTGCTAGTCCCGGTGGAAAAGAAAGAACAAGCAACGAATTTAAGGAGCTGTTTTACAAAGCAGGGTTCAAGAGTTACCGTATCATTAAATTACCTTTCCTTCAGGCACTCATAGAAATTTCCAAACAGTAAATGGGGAGCAGCGACAACTACTTTCCAAATAATAATAATAGAAAATGGGGATATATGTATGACAGTTTAAAACCATATGCAGTATTTCTTACCGGACAAGATTGAAATTACTTTTCATTCAGTATTTTATTTTTATAAGCAAGTAGTAATCTTGAGTGGTGTGATAATATATGCTTTGTAATTTTGCAGCAGATGATGCATATATGTACAATTGATTTTCTAAAATTTCCATGGAATGCAAACTTACTTTTGATCATGCAAAATAACAGTCATTACAATTAAATTTATGTAATAATTTAAATGATTATTCTTTTATATTTCCCAGCTTCACAAGCTAATTTTAGCTATTGCAGATGAACAAGAAATATGATTCTAATTGCTTGCTTACAAATTAGCATGGCTAAAATTTTCCATAAAATTTAGAAATAAAAAGTGGTTGGTAGAGCCATGTGCTTGGCTGCTGAAAGAGTTATTTCATAGAGTTGGAGATGCGCTTCCATTGAATACTCTGAGGAAGCCATAGTTCTCTCATCAATTAGAGAATTTTTCAATTTATGGAAAATTTAAGGAAAAATCATGGACACAGAAATGTGGAACACTTATCATATATCAAATTGTTTAGAACGATTAACAGTAAACTGTTTATCAGTTGGTATGCATTTTCCACAGTTCATGGAAATGTATTGCAAGTTTTTGGATTCAACTGTGTATGTTTTTCAATCAACGTTTCGGATCATACTCAGTGATCCATCATCAGGAAAAGGAAGAAAAATGATGAGGGATCACTGAGTGTGATATGAAACGTTGATTGAAAAACATACACAGTTGAATCCAAAAACTTGCAATACATGTTTATCAAGTGTAAAACGTGAATGAAACCTAATGTTTAAATGACGCATGCCTGAAATATTGCTGTAAAGTGTTTTTCTTTTTTTTTGCTATTGGAAATCATTTCAAGTGTCTTAAAAAATGTATGTGGAGGAAAACGTAGGTAGTTTAACACATGTAAAATTAAAAGAAAGCCTATAATTAGACGATAGGCTATTATAGGTGGGAAATCTACCAGAAAAGTCTATTGTTTGATGCCGATAAATATTTGCCGGTGATGGGATGACTCTTTTCCGGGCTTAACACCGTGGGCATTAATTGAGTTTGATCTCCTCACTTAAACACGGTGGGCATTTATTTAGTTTGATCTGCTCCATACTGTGAGGAGACAAGTTTGATCTCCTCACTTAACACGGTGGGCATTTATTTAGTTTGATCTCCTCCATACTGTGAGGAGACAAGTTGGAGTAAATAGGAATGGTCCCAGACATTGACAAGCATGGCCTCTATCGGCTAAATATTGGAGGACAAGGACAAGAAGAATGGTGTGAGTGTTGCATGGAGGAGTTGCGCAGCCAAAGAGGCATGGTGCGCCTTAGCGAAGAAGTAAATAATGACAGGGCATGAGTACTGCTGTGGGATCCATCATTAAAACCCTCCAATGACCTCCTCTTAGCGATTTTTGCTGTGTGAATCTGATGTTGAGATGTTTTCCGATGGAAACAATCGAAGTCTTTGGGGGGATGAAATAGATCTTGCAAGTGATGAATTCAGAAATGGACATGACGGGTGGCAAGCTTAACAAGATGATGTCGTTTGGCGTGGGCAGGAGGATTTTCCACGACTCAGGGCTCACCATGCTCCATGTTGAGCTTATTGTGGCCAGGTTGGTCCACAAATTTGAATGGTAGAGAAAACTAGGGGAAATGGTCGAGGTGTTCATCGTGGTTGTGAAGAATTAGCTACAGGTCGTAATTAAGGAGAGGGCCTCAGCAGCTGGTTACTGAAC
Organism: Sequoia sempervirens; assembly: GCA_007258455.2. Lineage (NCBI taxonomy): Eukaryota > Viridiplantae > Streptophyta > Pinopsida > Cupressales > Cupressaceae > Sequoia > Sequoia sempervirens. The sequence goes on from VDFB02025779.1 coordinate 32,687, forward strand.
AGTCCAAGTTTTACTTAATGTCGAAAGATTTAATAAGCTCAAGCAAAGTAGGTCGAATATTTCTTGGGAGACTTATTTACTAGAGAGAAGTCCTACGGCACATGGTGGGAGGGGAGCTCTGCCCTCTGAAGGCGGCAGCCCTTCTGATCTTCTCTTTCTCGGTGGAGGAGGCCTTTACCTTTCCCTTTCCCTTTCCCTTCCCCTGTTTCGTCCTCTTTCATAGGGAAGAAGGATTTGGGGCAAGTAATTGTTTTCTTGTGTATACTGCTATTTAAACTATTGCCACCGTCATCGTCAGTGTCATGTTGACCATAAAGAGGTGCCCAACTGTTGTTTCGCTCCACCAGGAGGGTTTGGAAGGGCTTGGATGCGGCTGCAACTATTTAGGCTAGTGCTGTGTTCCAGGTAACTTTCCTCCAGTTTTTTTCATTTTGGTCTTTACCCTTTTTCTTATTTAGGATTGAGTTTGTGTCTGCCAGTTTTGTCTTGTAAAGGCTTCTTCGGCAGATATTCTGACAATTGAACTTTGATTGTGTATTTTCTTTGATTATCACTGTTAGGGTTTGATTTTGCAAAGGGGAATTTTGAGTAAGATGGTTTCAATATAGAGACAAATCGGTAGTAAGGTGCTTTTTGAGCAACCTATTGCGACAGTTTTCTTTGTTGTAAATTCCCATTTTTTGGGATCATAAACGTACAGGATGCAGACCTAAATCCTAAAGTTGTTTCCTGTTAGATACTGTCAAAATTTTGTTAGTTTTGCTAGATTTGTTTTTAGAAAAGAATCGTGCTTGCTTGTTTTTGCATGTCAGTCTCCGATCAGATTTGACTCGAGATTTTATTTTGGTGGGAGTCAAGAGTAGGGTTTTATTTGCGTTCAAAGGCACTCTCTTGGACTATTTGAATGGAAATGTTTGAAAGTGTCTTTTGCCTGTGGGTATTGTCAATTGGATCGAAATGTGAAATACTTTATTTTTGTTAACTATGAACAGAGTTTGATTTTCTATTTTAGTAGGTTTCATTTAAATTGGTAAAGAGGACAACTCTTTTCTCGAATAATTTTCACTATAGATCTTTTTTCTATTTGGAGTCAGTGCCTTGAGACTCGTAGTTTTTTCATTTTCTGAAGGTTTCTGATTGTAACTATTAAATTGACTATTTTCAAAACTGGAAGCATATAGTTTAAAGTTCACTTTTGTAGATTGATTTTAGTGTTACATAATTCATGTTCTAAATTATTTGGCCTAGTTCTGTGAGTTGATTTCAAGGTCAAAGTTTCCCTTGTATACTTTCAAGAGAAGGGGCACTCTTCTCACCTGTGAAAAGAATGCAGAGGACAATGTCCCAAGAGAGGACGTTTCTTTCCTTGGCCCTGGCACACACCCAATACAATTTATATTTTCTTCCTTTCAGTTTAAATCTAATTGAAGGGTTTTTGGATGAAAATTGCATTTAAGTTTTAAATCAGGTTTGAGGACATATTTTGTGATTTTCAAAATGAGATAGAAAGTTGATTTGAAAATTGATTCAAAACTTTATATTTTTGTAAATATCATAATTTTAATTTAGATCTATTTAAAATTAGATTGTCTGTAAGTTTATAATTCAGTTGGCATACATGTAAATAAGCTTATATGTAAAGTTGTGTGTGTAGCAGATGCAAATCGCCTGTGAGCAATGAAAGAGTGTATGTTCTTTCCTTGTGATAAAATATATATATTTTTCAAAGATTTTCCAAAAAATAGCTAATTAGTGACAAAGAGCTGATAAAAATATAACATTAACCGATAAAAATATAACATTAAATTAAACATTCAAGGAGGGAAATTTAAATTCGGTGCCAAAGGAATTGTGATTTGTAGAGGAAAACAAAAACACAACAGAGACTAGACCCTACACAGACAGTTACCACACATGCAAAGCATTATAGGCTGTTCTGACAACACAATTCATTTTCCTTCATTCGTAAGGGTTGTATCTAAGTTGTAAAATGGCGTAGAAAATCAAACATTGTCTCATGGTTAGCTTTGAATTATTGTCCACAAGTAACTAGAGCACACAAGCAAAGTAGTTGTACCAAAAAATCAAGGGGTTGCAGCAGATGATGGCTGATCAGAATCCCTTCATAGTTGTCCATAAGAGAGTGAACAATCGATAGATTGGCATAGGGGAGAGAACTCAATAGTTGAGCATTCTAGCTTTCTTGGAAAGTCTCTTGCTTATAATTAAAGCTTTCAAGGTCACATCATCAAGTATGATGCCACCTTAGCATGCTTTTTGTCAAGGTGTCCAAAAAACCCCCCCAAAAAAAAGAGATGGATACTTGTGCACGAAATCATTTTTTATTGGTGCATTGATGTGGCATCACATGATTTGTTGCATTTTAGATCTAATAAATACATTTAATTTAATTGTGGGTAGTAATCATAACACTAACAACTTTAAAGTCACAACTATTGTTCCAATATTGTTAAAAATATTGGACATTACATAACTCTCATTACCAACAGAGGAGTTAAAAATTGGTCCCAATGATCCACTTCCATATAAAAAGAAGAAGAGGTGCTAAGTAATATTTTTATAATTATATATATAATATAATTGTATTTATTATTATAAAAATTATATATAAAAATTATGTTATTACTATATTATATTTTATAATAAAAATTGTTAAATATAAATATATAATTACCATAACTAGTACTTGCATCTAAAAGAGGTTCAAGTTTAAAACAATGCAAAAGCAATGCAAATGAAAAAGAAAAGTTTCCGTCAAATTGAAAAAATTATTGCAAATGAAAATAGAAAGTTCCCATTTAGTTGGCAAATCAATTTGTATGTGGCTTTTACATGATAATTAAGATTTTGGAGGCTTTAACATGATATTTTGGAGGATTTTACTATTAAATGCAAGCTGATTTACCATTAAATGACAATTGAAACTCGTTTTCCGGAAACTCAACGATGGTTTGCGGGCGTGAAACTTGTTTTCCAACAACTCAACAATGGTTTGCAGGCATGAGACTTGTTTTAGGTTGAAATCTCACACTATATGTAGCTTATTGACTAATTAATAATTAATAGATTTTTATGTAGTACAAATCAAAATAACATATAAAAAAACTAATTGTTTAACTGACTTTCAAGAGAGAGCAAGAAAGAGGAGGAAAAGGAAAGAGATAGAGGGGGAGTCAATTTTATATATATAGAGAGAGAGGTAGATATACATAAAGAGAGAAACTCAAAAGATAGAGAATGAAAGGAAGATGGAGATTTAGATAGATATATAGCGAGAGAGAGGGAGGAGAGAGAAATAAAGAGATAGAGAGAAAGAGGAAAAAAGATATAAATAGAAAGTGAGATATAGATGGAGACAAAGAGAGAGAGGAAGGGAGGGAGAGAAATAAATAGATTGAGAGAAAGAGAAATAGAGATATAAATAGAAAGTGAGATATAGATAGAGACAAAGATTGAAAGAGAGATGAAGAGGCAAGGAGAGATAGAGCATGAGAGAGAAATATCAAAGATACAAAGAGAAAGAGAGATGGAGAAAATAGAAACTAACTTTTGATTAGTTGTTTCATGTTAACAATCCAAGGATGACATGTGTCCTTGGGGAGTTATACTCAACAAGGTAGCATGTCATTTTTTTAAGGATATGATAGTTCACCTTTAAGACCTCTTTAGTGTATCCATTGCACACTTAATATAATTTATCTAACATTCTAACATACTTCTCTCTCTCTTTCTCCCTTTCACTCTCTCTATCTCTCTCCCTATCTCTCCATCTCTATGAATCTCTCTCTCTTCTCTCTATCTCTCCCTCTTCTACCTATCTCCATTTCTCTCCCTCTCTCTCTCTACATGTAGTTTTCCATTATGTTACATTTGGCTACAAGGTATATGATTAACCAACAACAACTATACTTAATCCAATCAACCTTTTAAGTCATAGGTCTTCTTCCATTGTACATAAAATATTATGTTGTGAAACTATTTAGCATAGCATACCGATTTAAAATAAAGTTCCATTTGTTCATATTCAAATCTTCTCACATCCCATCATCAATTGACTTTTTCTATAAATAGTTAGTCTTAAGAAAAACAATTGACAGTTCTTGTGTTTTTTTCCCCTTCCCTTCAATATATTGCCATAGTATATCCTCCTATCGGCATAACCATTACACCTTGTTGGGGTGCAAGCCCTAGTAATAAACTCCTTGAATGATGGCTCTTATCGGATCCATTCCAATCAGCAACTAGATATTTACTGTAATTGGGCCTTTGCTACCATTTCAAACAAGAAAAAGTAATTAATGCAAGTAGGCCTTAATAACATACGATGGACGTACTCTATTATTTTTGGAAACTATCTCAAGAAGGATCAAGATTTTTTTATGATCTTTTCCTTCAGGGTTTTTTATGATAGGGGATAGGGGGGCCATATTGGGGTACCTTATCTTGTGGGGCCACAAGAAGCGTCACATGAAACGAAGATTTGAAGAGTAATAAATATTTAAAAATTATAATTACAAATTTATATATCTTTAATTTTAGAGTTGATCAATTTTATACATAAATAATTTAAAAGATTCATTAAATCAAAAGATAAAGTCTTATCCTTGAACACTACACATCATATATTAAAAAAAATTCAATAGAATAAATGTATATTTATTTATGAATCATTTTATCTCAATTTTGAATAAAGAAAAAAATATAATAATCAATCATAAGTATTCTCAAGCAAATAAATGTGAAAATATACAATGAAAATGGAGAAATGACATAAAGAGGTGAAATTTTTCTAGCTAAACATTCTATCATTCTCAAATCCTCTAATCCTACACACAATCTAATAAATGTGAAGATCTATCCCTTCCATCCTCTCCTAAACCTACAAAGGAAACTAGGTCAAATGAAAAGATAAAATTTTGTATATTTCTTTTTTTTTGTGAGTTAGGGCAACATGTAAATTTCCTTGATATAAGGGTGGGAATGAATCTCATTCAATGGATGAGATCCATTCCTTGCCAATATTGAGATTTATTTATTTTACTTTTCCTTATTGAGTTAAAATGAAACTTATTATCAAAAGTTCTTAAAGGATGTAAAATAGTAAAAATATATGAGAATATAGAGGCAAAATTAACTTTTGCTAATACATACAAACAATGCACTTGCATCCTATATGAATAGAAATTTGAATGTATGGTAATAACTTAGATAATCTTCTAACATGCACATAAATCAAGAAATATTTTTAAAGTGATGGGAAGACAAAGATAACAACTTGGTGGTTGTGGCTCCCCAAGTTCCTCCTCCAGCTATCCCTTTTTTGGAACCATTACCTTGATTTGTTGTCATTGTGTCAATTGATTCTACCTATCCCTTGCTAAACACTGTTGTTGATTCCCCAATTGCTCCTGACTCCTCTTCTACATTGTCAGCTTCATTGCGTGGAGGATCTTTTTCTGTTGTGGTTGTGGATGAACCACTCATCTCGCCTCGCTCAGTTGACCTTGGTTCTGAGCCTTCCTGGTCTATTGTGCAGAAAAAAAGAAAAGACTCCCCAAACCATGGCCTTAGGTTTTGGGAGTTAGTTCTATCCCCCTAGATTTTGGGGTTGTCTAGTCCTAATACTTCTTTCGACATGTTTTCTATTGACTGTTTGTTTCTAGTATTGTTCTGTGTGTGGCATGTTGGGCCCGTTCTGTCAAGCCTTGTGGCTCCTATTTGTAATCTCTTTCTAGTTCATGTCTTGTTTTGAACTAGCTCTTTTTTGGCCTTGAGGGCCCTCCGTGTAAAGGGCACAACACCCTGTAAATGCTACTTACCTTATCAAAAACAATCTTAGCCTTCCTAAATCTAAATCTACTATTATGTTCAAAAGATTAAAAGGAAATAAAATTAGTATTAGAATAAAATGTAAGGTTTAGATGAGTATCACCAAATGCAATAACTTCACATCTAGTAGACCTTAATAAAGAGAGAGGGAATAAGTATTTTTGGTAGTTGTTTATGGGTTTACCTTTGTCAATTCCAATATTGGTCTTTCAACCTCCATAATAACATTATTTTTTATGTATTCTTTAAACGAAAAATGATAAAATGTTATCAAAATAAAATGTTAAATAATAGAAGTATAATCTATATTAAATGTAATCCTAAATTCAAGAATTGTTATCACTTAGGAATAAAAACACCCAAATGAAAGAGGAATGAAATAATAAAAAAAATTAATTTCACCTCTTGAACTTGAAACCACCAAGAATAATACAATTAGTTGCTCTAAATTATTGCCATAGCTCTAAAAATATTCACACAATGAAAAATATCATTTACATGCACAATAGACTAGTAGAAGCTTCTCAAAATTACTTATAAGGCTACTAGTTTTTGCTTGAGAGAGCAATAGATTTTCTTTTTAGAAATTAATTCTAGAAAGGTCTTCTTTATCAAAATTGGTATGTATAGAAGTAAAAAAAAGGGGTCAAATAACAGCTCAAATAGTTTATAGAGTCATTACCAAGTTCTAACTACTAGTGATTGTAGGGAAAGAGTAACAATCCAACAACCACTAAAATCACAATTTTTTTTTGGATACTAGAGTTTCATACAGATGCCCACATGATGCATTCGCAATCAAGAAGAAAATGGATTCAAAAAGAGTGTAGAGAGCTAGGATCATTGTAGAAATATGAAAAAAACATAATAGCAAAGTGCTAACATCTTGAATTTGGGACAATTTACATCTAGGCTCTAAATTGAACACAAGAAATAATATGAAATTTCAAGTGTATTAAATTTTTGATATTACAACATATAATTAAAATTTATTGCCTACTCATTAACAAGAGACAACCTAGATTTAAAAAGGTTCATTGCACATGAATTCTAGAGTGGTTGGTTATCATCATCAACTAGTACCCTCTAGTGTAAAGCAACTTATGAACTAAAAGAAAAAATATGCACAAACAATTTTCTCAGTCCATCTTCTATCTATTATTCTTTTTTTTTTAGAATCCAATACCAAACCATTTAATGGCATGCCAATGTCAATAGATGTTTTGGGGCACTTCCTCTCTAGAAAGGAGACCAAATATCTCCCCAAGTCTTCATTCAATAGGCTTTTGTATTCTAAAATAACTCAAGTGATTGATGTTTTATTACTTCATAATGGGTATTTATGATTAATAAGTATTTCTAGTTAATACTACGCATTCTAATTGATTTTCCATGCAATAGAAAGGTAGTCATGCAAACATATAAATGCCTATAATTAGATAGTATTTTTTATTTCTTTCATAGAAATATATTTAATAAATACAACCAAATAACTAATCTAAACATATACTAGATCTAACTAGCTAGGGTGATTAAAAACACAAAAGATGAGGGAGGAGATACAAATGGTTGATAGAGGAGGTATGATAAATGATATTTTTTTCAGCTTGTAGGAAACCATTGAGTTGTAACTAAAACAACCATCAAACTAAGAAAAACATGAGTGGTATTGATTAAGGAAAATGGATTCATTGCAATAGAATGTAACCACCATATATGTCCACATAGTGCACTCTCTAATATTCAAATAAATAAACAATTGATTATATTTGAAATGAGAGAGATAGTTAGAAGCAACTCCCATAAGATCATCCATAGATCGCAACTAATGGAGTCATCTCCAAATATACTTTAAAGATCAATAATGCTTATTTACAAAGATGATAGCTCATATTATTTGTGTATTAATGGAAAAATTATCCCTTTTCCCACATTTGGGAATGATTAATTAACCTAATAATGCCTTGATTTAGTGTTGTAATGTGTTGTACACATTCACATTGAATCTAGGGCCCTTCTTAATACAATGTACTTGAATTGTCCCTTATTTAGGTTGTTGTAAAGTGTTGTATTATACTTTCACACTTATCTAGGGTTTCATTAATTAATTGTGGTTAATTAGAGCTTAATTGGCCCTTTAATTCAAATTCAAGCCCTCTTAATTGCATTTTTTGAAGGATCTGTCTTGAGAGCCACTAATGATATTGCATGACATTTAATTTGGAAAATTTGAAGTCCTAGAAAATAGTGCTAGAACCCATTCGCCACTAATGGCGAATGGGTCCTCTCCACATAGGACACCCCTTTCTTGGTAGTTTTGAAATGGGTTTTTGATGTTATTTCATCCCCCCGAAGCATGGTCCTAGAAATTTGTGCTAGGACCCATTCACCTTTAGTGGTGAATGGGTCCTCCCCACATAGGAAACCTCTTTTTGAATTTAATTGTAGTGGGATTATAATGATTTTCAATCCTAGATCTTGTGTCGGCTTGAATTATTTGAATTTCAGGGTTAATCTCTAGATTTAGTATAAATATTGGGTTAATTCACATAGTTTCACCTAAGAATTGTTATGTGAGCATCCTAAGATTTCACAATAGAATTATAAATTTCACAAGAGCATTTCAAAGGCATTCAAAGGTAGACTAGTGAAGTTTTATTGCAGCAATTCCAGATCATATCATCATGTCAAAGGCATAGTGCATTCAAGCATTTTGTTGAGCTAAGATTGTTGATGTAGCATTGAGGATCTATTTGAAATCCTTGTTTCACATCTAATTTGAGACCAAGATCTACATTCTTCATGGAATCTTCATGTTAGTTTACAAATTTACATTCCAAGACAACTTCCAAGGTATCATTATTAATTCATATTTCATGTTTCATGCCCTTATTTCATTATTTCATCATTTGGTTTAATTACCTAAAAGGTGGTTGACCTAGGAAAACCCCTATTCAATAACAATCATCAATTTTTTTTCCTCTTGAATTTTTGTTTGCAGATTTATAGGTTGAAGATCAAGTGGGGAACAAGATTGGAGAAAAATTGTCAAAGTTGTCAAGTTGAAAATTTTTTAGTTATATTGCAATAATATGGAAACAAGGCTACAAAATTTTTTTTAGGTTTTTGGGAGCTGATTATTGAGGATTTGAGAGTGTAGACATCAAGGAAAATAACCCATATATTAGTTTTAGAAACCCTATCAGGGATCCATCCACCACTAAAGGTGAATGAGTCTTTTGTGACCTAAAAACAACCTTCTTACAACAAGGTACACATATTTCTAGCCTCTCAAAACTTCCCTCATTATTTTTTATTAGATAAACAAGGTAGGGCCTCGATCCCTTACAAAATGAAAAATAGAGCCAAATGACTCAACAAAATAGTCTCGTCCAACATAGCCAATCAGAGAGAAACAGCATGACAAAAATAGCTACCAACAGAGACCAGACATAAACAACAAACAACAAGAAATAGTTCAAGAAACATACCTTGAACCAAGCATAGCTACTAAGGGTGAGTTAAATGAAGTCGTAACCTTCTTAAAAGAATGTTTCTTCTTTTTGAGAATCGTTGTCCAAGGAGAATCAAAAACTGAAATTGAGAAATTTTTATCGGAAGGGGAAGATTTCCCTTTAGAAGAGCAGACAAGAGGAACAACATTTACTTCACATGAAGTATCTAAAACTAGGCTAGGAACAACCAAATCCAGAGACCGCACAATAGTATCCATAGGAGGAGTAGCGAGTTCCCTCATTGTTGCTATAATAGTTAGAATTAATTTTTTATTGTTATTTGCATCATGTCTTGTACATAATTACATGTTTTATAAGAAATATGGGTGGTTTATCATTTTGATCAATTCATTTTGATGCAAACCCACCTACCTTTTCTGATTAAACAAGCTAAAATATTTACAATCCTTGGCTAATAGACTTAGATTGAAGGATATAAAGTCTCCACACTAGACTAGCTAACTAGAAGGAGCTCTGCTTTTATCTTTTCCAATCCTAATTGGACAAATGGTAATCAAATATATATAAATATACTCCTAGGACTCAAGCCTCAAACAATTCAACATTCTTAAGAAGGTGGAAACAACAAATGCCTCATAGTTATGAAAATAACAAATTTGGAGCGATCATGTACTCAAGCATTTGATCCACTGTAGGTGACCACATACATCTAAGTAGGCCTAAAATGGAAATTTTTTATTTAAGGAAGACTTGAAAAAAAATCAAACCCATAACTTTGTGAATGCAAGTCTCATCATGTTAGATTTATCACAACAATTACTTCAAGGAGGGAGTTTTTTTCTTTTAGAGGGTAAATTATTTTGACCCGAAGCTATGAACCAATGAGGTCACAAATAGGGATGTCAGATCACCAATATAAACACTCAACAATAACACCCCAATGGGGTTTGAACATTGGTGGAAAAAACAACACCACTACATTTAAACCATCACACTATGCTAGTACCAACATTTCAAGGGGGAAGTTCATTATGCATGCAAGAAGATAATCTCTAGGATTGAATACCAAATAAAAATGCCAATTTTTCATAATGTCATGTTTTCCTTGAATTCTTCAACTAGGAAGGTTGGATTTGATCTTCATTTATTTCTCAACTAGCTCTTCAACATTGAGTAACAAGTTTTCTCAAAGTCCTCCAAGTCAACATCCATTAAAGATAATCAAGTGCAAAGAGAAAAATAATCAAACACTTGATAAATATTGCTAAAGCAATCCATAAACATACATAACAAATTATTGATTTTAGAGTATTCCTTTAATTAAAAAATAATAATTTTCAATCTCTTTCAATATTGTCAAATTTCAGTCTAAATAGATTTTTTGAATGAAGCTTTGCAAGGGTACATAGTGGCGTGTTTATAGAATTTTGATCTTGTAGACACTGAAAATTGTCCTTCACCTATGAACCCACCTTTTCATATCAATTCCTCCTTCTACTTGCATTATTTAATTATCTTTTAAGGTCATATTTCTCTATTAATTAAATAATTCTTTCATTTTTTTTCCTTTATTCTTGCCGTGATTAATAAATAAATTTTGTTTATTTAATTACATCACTAATTAGTCCCTTCCTTTCTATAATTAAATAAATTTTTATTTATTTAATTATTGTCATTTTTCTACTATAATTAAATAATTATTTTAATTATTAAATTATTCATTATCCGTTTCTTCTATAATTAATTAAATTTTATTTATTTAATTATTTACTAATTTGTCATTTTCATCCACTTTTGAATTAAATTATTACTTAATTTATAAGTCAACATGTCACATGTTTTTTTATAATTAAATAATGCTTTTATTATTTAATTATTCACCTTCCCTCCCAAATTAAATAATTTTATAATTATTTAATTTTCTCCAACAACCTCTTTTCTATGCCAACCTCATTATCCGTGCCATTCTTATCTTCTCATAGCTTATTCATTTTCCACCCTTGATTGAATTATCTTATAATTCAATCTTGGCCATTAATTCTTACCATTGCCCTAGTTTTTCCCTAACCCTATTTCATACTACAACTTTTAATCTTGGCCATTGATTAAGACATCTTATTGCCATCCGATCTCAAGTATCCTTATGCTGCCAAAATAATTCTTGAATCATTCATTCATTTCTATCTATCATCTACATCTCAATGTTATGCTACTGAATTGAGCAACCAACATATCAAATCAATCGAATCATTCAAATATCATTACGTCTATTTGAGGTGTTGAATATTTAGATTAGGTAATGCATGTTATTGTTTTATCATTTTTATTTTATCCATTTTTTTATATACAAATCTAAGTGGGACATTCCAGGTAAATGACATTAACAATCATGGTTGTCACAAATTAAGCTTGGCTTGAATATATCCGTTGTGGCCTTATCAAATGTTAGAGAGGCAAGAAGATAAAGTACACCATTAATTTCTCATTTGGATGGGCCATCAATTCCATTAAACTCAAAGTACATGATAACATTGAAAAATGACACAATCACACTAAGTAAGACAAGTGACAAGATTAAACTTTGTTGCATGTATTAAATAGTGGTAAATATCAACTATGTAAATTGTTCACAAGAAGACCATATAATAAGACAACCAAATGTGAGTGCCTTGATCAATTACAATATATAAACATTGTTTAGTCTACAAATTTATTTAGATATGGAAGGCTTATGCATAGAAGCACAAGAGAACTTGGATAAATTAGATATAACAGCTTGGGTCTAAGGAATAGAAGACATATGATCATGAGCAAATAGGAGTGAGATGGGTAGCAAAGAGGGATTCATGTGACATGAAAATACTTATATGATTAAACAAGCATGGGATGCAAAACAAAAGAAAAAACACATGAAAATCAAATGGGGTTGAAGCTCAACGACTTAATCATAAGAATCATGAAAACTTGAAGACATGAATAAGAAAACAAAAACACACATAGAAACTTTGTTTAAAAAAGTTGTCTTGAATTTTAAGCAACAGAGCTCAAGATTTGAATCAAAGGAACTAGAGTTAAAGAAACGGGGTTCCCCCTATTCATGAGGAGCTGGGCCGTACTGCACAAGTTGGCGATGGGTCTTCAACATTAAACCACATTTTCCACAATTTATATTTTTTTAGACACTGCAATGATTTTCAATATATTAAAAAAATGAAAAGGAGGTTACAACAATATTTCGCACTCTTTAAACATTAAATATTGAAACGGTTTCACTCACATTTTACAACTGGTAAACTATTTACTGCTAACTGATAAAAATAAAATAAAATGTGGTTTACAAAAATATTTCACATTCTCTTTAAACATTAAAGGGGTTTCACCAACATTTTACAACTAGTAATAAGTTTACCGTTAACTGTTATAAGCAATTTTATTTTTGATAATGACCGACATTTCATTGTTTTTCTTTTGGTAAAGGCCAAAAATATTTATAAATCAAGATTAATACAACTAGTATCATATAATATGCAGTTTATATGAAACTTTAAAATGCTACATTTAAAAACAGTTTCTAAACATTCTTTCCATATAGCCCTAAATATATCTTCAACAAGAAGATATCAAATAGTCTGTAAAAGAACAACAAAAACATAAACCCTCAACCATTTACTTCTTCCTGTTGCCTAGCAGACTTCGAGTGATGAGCATCTCAAGGGGATTTAAGAATAACCTCATTTTCCATCATTTTCTAACCACCAATTTTCTTTGAAGCCTTCCACTACTAACTTAGATAACTCATCAGCCTCCTTGTTTGCCTCCTTATAGTTATGGTTGATGATGTAGCACTTAAAAAAAGCTAATATTGTCATTATTCTATCCAAAAGAGCTTTTAATCTCTAGTTTGGAGTCGTTGCTAATCTTATTGCATTGACCATTATCATTGAGTCTCCTTCAAGATCAAGTTTCATAACTTTCCTCTTTTTACATTCAATTAGTCCAAGATATAATGCATTGAATTATACAATATTATTAGTATCTTTTGGAAGGGGAACTGCTATCTTACCAATGGTGAACCCCTTGTGATATTTGATTATGCAACCTGCTCTCGAAGGGCCAGGTTTCCTTTGGAAGCCCCATCAAAATTTGATTTTAGCCAACCTTCCTATTGCAGAAACCAAATTGTTTGTTTTATCTTAATAGAGGAATCATCATAATTTCTTGAAAAAGGGGGAATTTGAGACTTGACCAGTTGAATCTCATTATGCCATCCCATTCTATAAAAATCTCCTTAGTGTTAAGTTTCAAGGCCAACTTCCTATTTATGTTCTCCACTATGGAGCTTTCTACCAAATTAAGCACTGATTCTACAGAATGAGCTTTATTATCAAAAGTTATTTTGTTTCTTTCTTTCCAAATTTCCCATACCAAGACTGAATGGCTGATTTTCCAAAGGCAACTCGGAAAACCATCCTTAGGTCTAATTGGCTAACCCTGAAATAGAGATATAATGTCATTTGGGAGGGTTGTAATCAAACCTAGCTTCGCGCAAAGTCATCTCCAACATTTCACTGAGAAACGACAAGTTAAAAGAGATGATTAGTGTTTTCCTCTTGCCCTTTTCATAATGTGCATCTTGAAGGGCCTTCAAAGCCCATTTTCCTAAACCTTTCAGCTGTTAAGATTTTCTTTCTTGTCGCTAACCAGCAAAATACTCTTGCTTTTGGTATAATTTTGTTGCTCCAAAAAATCTTAGAAGATATCCCCATATCCCTATTCTCATCTTGACTTGAAAATAATTTATATCCTTCTTTAGCATTATACTGACCAAGATTGGAGGCTACCCATACTAATACATATTTTCCTCTTCTAAAAGCTAGTTGGGCAGGTGCATGAAGTTGGTTGCACTTTTGTGGCCAAATGGGAAAAAAAATTTGGAAAGAGATAACGCGCTCGCGTTATAATGCGAGCACGTTATGTGATTTTAAAAGAAAAAAAAGTGAAATCTATATCATTTGCTTTTTATTATTTCTCAACTCTGTCCGTGGCCAAAAACCATCACTTTCATGCTCGCGTTCTAGGAGGAAATATTTCTACAAATTTCATCAAGAACAGTTGGATTTTATTTGCAAATATGGCGCCACAATGACGAAGAGATGCGAGAGGTAAGTATTGTTTGCTATTTTTTTTGAATTTGTTAGTTTGAAATTAATTTTGTTTGTTTTAGGTTAGATTTGATTTTTTTTTTAATTTATAGGAAATCCCGCAAATCCTCAACAAGAAGAGGAGGTAAATCCTCAACAAAATCCTCAACAAAATCAACTTCAACAACAAAACCAACCTCCCCCACCTTTCTCTCAATTCCCTCCTGGCACTCAAGAAAATTTGAGTGAAATTGAGAACAATAGAAAACAACTTGAGGATCTTATCAATAGGTTGACTGATCCAAATGCTTCAACCACAGAAAGAATTCTTCTAGAAAATTCATTGAAAGACATGTTAAAAAATGTAGATGCAATCACCCAACAAATATCTGGATGGCAAGATAGGAGGCAGACAGCCAGGGCATATTATACAGACAAATTATCATATAAACAAGTAAAAGATTTAAAAATTACTAAAGGTGATTTGTTCTCTCTATTCACTGACCCTAAAACAAATCAAAATCTTACCCTCAATGGAAAGAGGCTTCCTATTCATTGGTGCCACCACCAAGAGATTAAGAACTATTTTTATGAAAGATGGTATATGGTCTTTGATTACCCACTGTGCAAAAATTGTGAAGTCCCCCAATATTTTCTTAGAAAACTATACAGTGAGTTTGTATTGAACCAAATCCCAAATTATTTTGATATGAGGGAGTTCTAGGGGAGAGGTGGGGGGTCAGCTCAGGATAGGCTCGGTGCATAGCCGATCCTACACCGCAAGGGAGACAACCTCTCGCTAGGCCACCTCATGAGCAGATTGTGATGCCTGCACTGTGAAGGAGTGCCGGCATAGAGACATTGCAGAAGTCACAACTTTGGACCAAAGTGTCATCCATCACACTAGTCCTATTGTACAGTGTCATTCAAGTGGAGTCCTCAGGTGGTGGCCTTCGAACCCATGTGTGTTAATCTTGCAGGGAGACTTGTTCGTATGACCCTACCGACACTCAAGAGGGTGCTACACAGGATCCATATGCTACTACGTAGCCTGATCCGTATGCATCTACGGGGATGGAGAGGACGACTGACATTTTGCATGATGCATATGGCATTGACACTCAGGTAAAATTCAGCATGTTCATTGAATTTAATTTATTAAATTTTGATTGTGAAATGCAAGATTAACTAATTTAGTTTTATTATTTTAATAAAATTGCAAGGTCACAGTGTAGAGACTGGATACACCAATCATCCACCTACTTATTTTTGCAGTACACCTATTGGTGGGGTATGTAAAGTTAGTAAACAATTATAAATTTATTACATGTGTTAATAGCATTGTTTTACGAATGGTATTTTAATATGTGATTTTGGATGTTGAACAGGGTACTGTTGGAGGTTTCAAGGAAACACCTCCGAGTGCCAATAGATTTGATCAAACATTCACGGAGGTAATATAGAATTTAAAGAGAACTTAATTAATGAATTCTAAGTTTAATAGATTTGTGTAGTTTATATTCATATTGTTGGTTACGTTGCATTACACATCATTCAAACTCAAAGCATTACTTCAAATTCGATAACTAATAATCATAAATATATCTGTTTAATACTTGTACTCAAAATTTTGTTCATTAGATCTCATACATTATAAGTCATCACATGGATCGCTATTGTAACTTTTTTGTGATTGAATAATTTGTTGTTTTATTTTCAGATGGTGATAGAAACACCGCCAAATGTTACGAGGGCAATGGATATTAGTGTTTCCTCTGCTATACAATCCTTGATGGCTCTAATAGGGGAGATATGAGGCAAATTACTAAATTTCAATTTACATTCATTGTTATAAATGAACTAGTTCTAGTGAAAAAGCAAACCATTATTGATTCGTAGTTTAATTCCTATTTGGATGGTTTATACGAGGTTTGAGCACGCCTGAGCATCGGCGTGAAAATATTTCCATTGAGGAGAGTGATCATGAGATGGCCGTAAGTGATTATTTTGTTAAATATATTAATTTTTATAATATAATTTCTATATATTAATGTCTTTACTTCTTATTGTAACAGTTGAAACTTCACCAGGAGCTAAACACTAGGAGGAGCAATAGGAGCACTCCTCGAGCACAACAGAAATGGGTGACAGACCTATCGCCATCAGATCGCCCAACAAAGGGAAAGAAAATTGTATTTGAACCAGAGCATGGAGAGAAATGAATTTTGGATGCACATAACCCTTTGTTGTATGCCTACATGGAAATTTTGTACATATTTTGTATTGGATATATTTAACATTGTATGCCTATATGGCATTCTCGTAAGCCTATATGGCTATTTTGTAACTATATTTTATACTTATATCAGCATATATTGATGTATGCGTACATGGATATTTGCTTAATACAAATCTTTTTTATCGATGGTGTCCATATTTGCATTATAAATTCATGGTTCAATAGATATGAATTACATGTATTCAAGTGTATACTTTACAACTTATGCACATATACTTTTTGACTTACGTGTGAACATCAAAAAGTGTGAAATTTTTTGTGTTTGGAAGTCAAATGTAAGCCAAATTTGCAATTCTCAGTTCTTGCATATTCGATCTTATGGACTTATTCCTTCCTAGCACATATTGTGAATATTTCTCATTTGGTGCAGAAGATAGATTCCTCATTTTTGAACCACTCATAGCAAAGAGATTCACAATAAGAATTTAGCATTGGAACACTACTCCATACTTCTCTTGTATAGACCATAAAGGATTGAAAATTCTTAATTTGATGCAATGATAGTCATGAGATGAGAATTTATATAACCATGCCTATTTTGAAACTTCGCATCTAATACTGCATCAACAAGAACTTAAGAAGTGTTGCATAAAAGTGTTAGGTTTGATAGGCCTTCTCTTCCCTAAGGGAGGAGAGCCTGCATCTTGAATTTTGAACAAAATTTTAAGAAACAAACATTTTACCTAAAAGCTTCAAACCTAGATGACATATTTGGCTAAGTCTATCTTGAAAATTATCAATTCATTCAAACTCTAAAGGAGATTCTCCCTGAAAAGAAAACTTTACCCCTTTTCCCAAGGAAAGAAATTGCAACAAGTTGCATATGATTTATCTTATTTCTTTCTCACAGTTCCTAGTCAATCATTCATGGCTCAGGATAGTTCCGTTCCAAGGCAAGGAAACCCAAAAAATCACTGAGATTCTTCTACGATATGCAAGAAAAAGGTTTTGGCTCTTTCACAATGTAAATAATTATGTAACACTGTTTTCTTGTTTTCCTTCCACATAGAAAAATGTTCACACTTTTCAGATTGATCAATGATCAATAATGGTTGATTGTAAACACTTGACATTTTTATATTTGAACTTTAATTTATAATTTTGTATCATGACATTCAAGTAGATTACTAATATTTTAATATTTCACTATGAAAGTGGTGGTGTATTTTTGCTATGTTATTTGACTATTAATATGGTGGTGTATTATGAACTTGATTACTGCTGCAAATATGTATATATTTCTGATTTTT
>VDFB02025780.1:0-33811 GCA_007258455.2 Sequoia sempervirens
TGAGTCACGAGCCCGCGTTGTAGCAATATCCTCAATTTTTTGTCATGTTCTTCCTCTAATTTAGAATATATGAGGATATCATCCAAGAAGACTAAGACAAAATCATCTAGACAGTCTTGAAAGATGTTGTTCATCAAATTCATAAAAGCGATAGGGGCATTAGTTATCCCAAATGGTAGCACCATGAACTCATAGTGCCCATATCTTATCCTGAAGGAAAATTTGAAAATATCCTCATCCTTTATCCTTAATTGATGGTATCCCAACCTTAGATCAATTTTTGAGAATACCTTAGCCCCCTTCAAATGATTGAATAGATCATCTATCCTAGGGAGCAAATATTTATTTTTAATGGTGACCTTCTTAAGCATTTTGTAATCAATGCACAACCTTAAGGTCCCATCCTTCTTCTTTACAAATATGACATGAGCTCCTCATGGAGACACACTTGGCCTAATGAAGCCATTATCAAGTAACTCCTATAACTGGGCCTTCAGTTCATGCAGCTCAATGGTGTTCATCTTGTATGGTGCCTTAGACTGAGGCTCAGCTCTAGGCATTATATCTATTGAGAAATCGAATACTCGCTTAGGTGTAGTTCAGTCAGTTCATCAGGAAAGACATCTTGAAATTCCTTTAGAATAGGATTATCATTAACTAATGATTTTGAACTATCGGTATCCCTAACCTTAACTGCATAGGTAGTATACCCCTTTCTGCTAGCCTTCTTTAGCTACATGGCAGAGATCTTCCTGAGTTCCAAAGGCCTTTTAATACCATGAATTTCAACATGGTTACCTTTATCATCAATAAACTTAACTATTTTCTCTTCACAATAAATGAGGGCCTTATGTTCAGTAAGCCAATTTATTCCCAAGATTGTCATATGACCCCAGGGGTGCTACATACAAATTGACCTACATCTCAAAACTAGGGAGTTCAAGCTCACTACAAGCTAGGAATGGCTCCACTATTTTCTCTACCTGATTCACATATTGGACCTTCCATGAATAAGCCATATATCTGGGTTTGACTAATAATTTAGAAGGAACATGAGGGTCTACAAAACATTATGTGGCTCCAATATCAATAAGGATTGTTGTAGCCTGGTAATCAACTTGGCGATTATCCACTGCTTTATGGATATGATGTTGATTCTTGTTCTTTTGATTATTCCTCTGAGGACACACAGTGGCATAATGCTTACCATCACATGTATAACAACCTCTGCGGGGTGCTATGGGTTTGTCAAAAACATCTCTCCTATTGTTGTTGTTATTGCAATTTTCCCTCTTGTTATTATTCTAATTTCCTTCATTGCAATCCTGAGAATTATTAACCCTCTTGAGCTTCTTGATCTACCTATTATTATTGTTGCCCTGATTGTTTTGATTCTAATTATTTCCATGAGATTTCCTATTACCATATTTAGCATCCCTGCTCTTGTTGTAATTAGCATCCTATTGTAACTTCTTTTCCTACTTAGTGGCTTTTTCAAAAGCCTCATCCATGGTGGAAGGATTGTGAATATCCACTTCACCCCCAATTTGATGCCTAAGCCCTAGAATAAATTTACGGATTCAAAACCTCTCATCAAGCTGGTATTGGGGTACATATTTGAGAAAATGAGAAAAATTAAACCAATACTAAGTGACTATCATTCCCCCTTGAGTGAGAGTCTTGAATTTAATTATCTTTTTGTCAAAATATGACTGTGGCAGCCACCTTATCCTAAACAACTACAAAAACTATTCTTGCGATGTTGGTGTTTTTATCCTAATCTAAGTATGCAAACTAACTAAACTAGAATTCAAACCAAAACACAAGATCGCCTCAAATGATTAGTCTAAGGAAGAAAACACAAAATAAATATAACAAAGCTAGTGATTATACCTTTTATGTGTCAATCCCCTTGGTTGGCCCTTGATGTGGTTGATTTGTGTGCTCCTTGAATGGCTATGAAATGAAGGGTGGATGCAAGATAATGAAGACTTGAAGAAGCTATAATGGAAAATGCACTTGAACTTGGATGCTAATGCAAGGAATAACACTATAAAATGGATTGATAATTTGGTAGCATAAGGGTGCAAAATGACTAAGTTCTGCAAATGCATTAGAAGAGGGGGTATTTACAGAAGAATTTGAATTCTCTAGATAATTAAATGGTCAAGATTGTGCCACCGTGGCCAAGATGAAGGGCTATAGTGAGTTGAGGACTCACAAGCCCTCACATCTTGACATGTGGAGGGTGAAGTGGCCAAGGATGTGATGAGGTGTAAGTGAGGTGGAATAAGGAAAAATGATGTGGAGGAAGGACAAGTACTTTGAAAGTACATTGGGAGATGAGAAGATTTCTTCAAAAAGGAACTTCTTGTCCCCAAATGAGAATGAAAGTGACACTTGAGGAATTTTACAATTCCTCAAAAATCTCCATGGGGAATAGGAAAGGAGTTGGGAAAATAAATGTGAATTAAAAATTCACATGATTGGGAGAATCTAATGGATAAGACAAGGTTCCCAAAAGGTGGTATTTTGACACATGTGAATGATGTGACAAGTCAAAGGTTCTAGAAGACTTAGACACATGTGAGTGATGTGACAAGTCAAAAGGTTCTAGAACTTGCATGGAGATAAGGAGATCCTTGGAAGGATAAATGTGAATTGAAAATTCACATGGGGAAGAGAGGAGTCTTGGGTGAATAAATGTGAATTAAAAATTCACATGGGAAAGAGGGTCAATGCTAAATATGGAACATGTAAAGGTTGACCAAAAAGGTATGCTAAATGTGGTAAGCTAATTAGATTAAGGTTGTGCAAATAAATGGTTAAGGAAATTAATAAGGGATTAGAAGCAAGTGGGAAAATTTTGAGGTTGTGACATTAATCCCTGATTAATGGTGTGCACATCCTAATCATGAATTAATTAAATTAATCTAGATTAGAAGAGGATTATGGAGGATGTGACAAGGAGAGAGAAAAAGGAAGAATTTAAAAATTGATTTAAAAAGGTCAAATGACTAAATTAAATAAATTGACATGTTTATTTAATTTAGAGAGGAAAAGGTGTAAGGTAAAGTATTTAATTATAAAATTAAATACTTTAGATAGAAAGATGAAATATTAATTGAATAAATCATTTAATTAATATTGACGAAATACATGAATAGAGTAGATGATTTTGACCATATGGAAGTGGTCAAATTTGGATGTCTACATTTTATCCCTCTTTGAAATATTGTTAGAATAATAGTGTTTTGAAGAAAAGAAAATGCAAATGACTCCATAAAGGAAGCGACTAGAAAATGATGCCCCAACATAGGAGGAGATATGTGAGCTACCCAAATGGAGGGGAATGATAGGAGATGCCCCAATCTTGCGAGGGAATGATCATGATAGAGGAATGGGGAAAATGGTAGGGTATGCCCCCTCGAGAGGGTGGTTGGGGAAGAAAAATGGGCCCTAGGTGACTTCTTGATATGAGAAAATGGAGTGCACAAATGGATAGAGCTTGAAAAACTAGGCAGGTTTGACTTTTGAATGGAGTCGATTGGACATACAGTTTGTAAATGGTGGCCCTGAGAAGATAGGGAATTAGTTGGAGGAAAAAATGTTTAAATAAAAGGGAAAAATACCCATTAGTTTAAAAAGGTTAAAAAGGAGGGAAAATTGATATAAGGTAATTTTAGAAATTACCTCACCTCATTTGTACAATAGTAGTTGAGAGAGAGAGAGAGAAGAGGAAAGGAAGGAGATGAGGAGATAGGATGTCAGAGGACTACGATTCAAATATCATTCACCGAGGGGATGAGGTGTGGTGATTTTACCACGAGTGTGCTATTCCATGCCAAGTTAGAGTTAAAATATTTTATGATGATTGTAAGCATTTTTAATGTATTTTTGAATTTTTATGCCCATGTGAGAAGTTGGGTTTTGCTTTCGAAATAGGGTAGGTAAATGGGTTGGGTTTAAAAAATTTGAGTTTCACCAAAAAAGTTGAGTTTGGGGGGTTTTGGGGGTGGACCTACCCCAGGCCAAGGTGGGTTTGCCCCAGATAGGGGAGGGTCCACCCTGTGCAAGAATGGGTCCACACTGCGCAGGGACGGGTCTTCCCTAGACAAGGGCAGGTTCGCCCCATGCAAGGGCAGATCCACCCTCGATGAGGGTGGGTCCACCTCACGCTAGGGCAGGTCTACCCCATGCAAAGGTAGGTCCACCCCGATCCGGGGTAGGTCTTCGGGCTGGGAATGAAGTGGATTGACATGCAGGTTATTATTGATGCAGGGTTTTGATTCACTATGGATCCATGAGAGACACTTAGAGGTGATGGCGATGACGATAGTGGCTATGAATGGAGTGGATCACCATGCATTGGCAGAGGCTGGATTACAACACTTATTAGGCTATCTGAGGATCAGAGCACATCAGGCTATGTTGAAAGTGCTCATAGATCGATGGAGTTTAGCGACATCAACATTGACATTCCATCTTCCAATGCGGGAGATGATAATGACACTAGAGAATATGTGGCACAGTCTGAGGCTGCCCATAGTAGGGCATTTAGTGAGTGAGGTGACATTGACAGGGGCCGAGCTCGATCACACCATAGGGGTGTTGTTCAGGTGAGATGATCTGCCCATGCAGAAAGGGCAGTTGGATGTGGATCATTGTTTTTCATTAAGGGTGCCACCACTACCACTTCTTCTGTGTGGACTGATTAGTGGGATATTGTTTCCAGACTGAAGCAGGCACTTCTACAGTTTATGGTATATGAAGGTGATTCGACATATTGTTGAGGGGTGAGAGGGATAGTTTTCGTGGGGCACGTGTGTACTGGTGCATTTGTACAAAGATATGCACATGATCTACTACCAAGAGGCATTGAGTGTGACACACATGACTTTATTATAGGTATGGGTCTGGGAGCATATTAGTATTGCTAGGCCATCCGTGGTGAGGAGAGGACAGGAAAAGGAGGTAATGCCTATAGCCTGGTGGTACAGGCAAGATGAGGGTTGGATTTGGCATTATGAGATGAAGGGGGATATGCACAGATGGAGGAGTCTTTGATGACTTGTAGGAGGAGCACATAGTATGGTGTCCATACATGTTTTTGTTATTTACAAGATGGAGGGATGATGAGGTGAGATAGCAAGCCTACTTCGTGTCTAGATGCTTCTTAGTTGGTAGTCAGCCTCGCATAGTTGAGGTGCACAGGGCAGATAGAGTGACCCAACAGTTTGGGGTGGTACAAGTTATTCTAGTGGGTCTTGACATGTTTCAATGGATCAGCTGAGAGTGACCATGGGGGGAGGTGATCTCACCAAAGTTTTTTAGAGATCACTAGGAGACGTTATATATGGCGGCATATCCAAGGAGGGCTATTGGGGAGGAAAATGTAGGTGTGATAGTGCGATATTCCAGGTGTTTCCACAACCATCGGTGGGATAGGATTACACCAGCATAGCCCATTGTGGGGGCCTTAGGATTTGGATTAGATGATGAGAGATGATTAGCTAGTGAGGGTGGAGAGAGGAGGGGACAACAATAGAGAGGATAGGAGGGAGTTGAGGCAACAGGAGGATGCAGGGGCTACAAGATAGCAGGGTGGAGGATAGGATAATATCAAGGCCATAGGACAGTCAGAGAGGAGGAGGAGACAGTGGAGGAGGCATAGAGAGAGGATGGATGGAAGAGAGGAGATGGATGCAACACAACTGGTCGATGGAAGGGGGCTATAGGATGCAGCATGCCAGGCAAAGGAGAGAGATTCGAAGGTGGAGATGTTGGATGTGCGCAAGGTGGAGGTGGAAGCGATGGGTTAGCAGACAAGCATAGGGAGTAGAGTACAACTAAGGAGAGTGTAGGTGAGGAGCAGGGTTGGGTAGGAGGATGTAGGGGCCGCAGGATAGCAGGATGGAGGACAGGGAAAGACTGGGGCCGAAGGACAACCAGGTAGGGTGACAAGGAGGAGTAGACGATGGAGGGGGCCTCATGCGGAGATCGAAGTTGAGCAGGAGCCCCATAAGCTAGATATGGGGATGAGTGAGGAGAGAGAGGAGCCTCAGGGGGAGGTGAGATTTGTAGGATGGTAGATGAGGGTTGGGCGGAGGGGATAGCCAAGGAGAGTTCAGGTGACTAGTAGGGCGGAGTAGGGGCTTGATGAGATGAGGTTGGATGCTATGGATGTTGATGTTCATATAGTGGAGTTATTGGTAGTGGTACTAGGTGAACCACCTGACGATCATGTTGTATTGTTGAGAGGGGCCCAGGAGAGGCTACAGATGACAAAGCAGAGACTGAGGATTGTAGAG
The DNA here is from genome assembly GCA_007258455.2 of Sequoia sempervirens. Taxonomy (NCBI): domain Eukaryota; kingdom Viridiplantae; phylum Streptophyta; class Pinopsida; order Cupressales; family Cupressaceae; genus Sequoia; species Sequoia sempervirens. The sequence continues at coordinate 6,312 of VDFB02025780.1, forward strand.
ATGAAATTGCGTAGAGTCCAGGCACAAGGACAGAGGGATTACGGTTTTATTGTTGATCACCTAATCTCATAGGTATAGGATGCAGAGAGGGAGAGGGATGATCTACAAGTAGAGGCACATGGAGTATGTGGTGAGTTTTCCAGAGTTACCTAGGATCAAGAAAAACTACAGGTAGTGATGACTATAGCATAGGCTAGAGGACAAAAGGAGCCCGAAGGGTCAATATATTAGGGTTCAACAGAGGAGGTCTCAGCAGGGGATCGACAGCAGGGCGAGAGGGAGATGGAGGAGCTGAGCGTACATGTGATATGACTATTGAGGGAGTGGACGGAGCTTCAAGATAGGGTGTCTATGACAAAGATAGCAATTGGCGATGCGAGGGCGAGGGAAGAGGCAATAGAGGCCTGATTAGAGACCATGTAGAGAGAGAGGGACATGGTGCATACAAAGGTGTAGGCCCTCCAGGGTGAGAGAGATAGAGCATAGAGAGAGGCACAAGTGATGCAGGAGGAGAGGGATAGGGCCATCGATCAAGTATAGACCTTATAGAGGGAGAGGGATGCAACAGTGGCTCGAGCAGAGAGCGCAGAAAGAGATATGGCACATGGCCAGTCACATGTAGTACATCATGAGGGGGGGATGGAGCTAGAGGTGTAGAGATTGTAGGCACAGATACAAGCTATGTAGGAACATATGGAGGATGAGATGGATAGGGCCACAGAGCAAGTGGCACAACTAGGAGTAGAGAGAGATCAACTTAGGTTGGCATAGGATGCATGGACACAGGAGAGGGGTGTCTTTAGTAGATATCGAGATAGATATAGACATGAGTGGAATGCCACTAGATATCAGGCTGCAGAGAGTTCTGAGTACATGAAAGAGGTGACCTACATGATGTTTGCTTATCATTATGTGGTTCTAGATCCAGTGCAATGAACATTTTAGTATGTCTGATAGGCTCCTTAGATTCCTGTGCCATCCTAGACATTAGGGACATGGACCCGAGGATATAGTGAGTCATAAGGGACCCTCCCTTGTAGGGGGCCGGTGCTCGACTCTCTACAGAGGTTGGATATGGGAAATTCATTTGGTAGATGATTGGATATCAGATTTTGACAGGTGTAGGATGGAAAATACAAATTTTTTGATACATATTTGTGTATTGGTACTTTATTTTTTGATTATGATGTATAAGATGGATATGTATTTTGGTGATATCGATGGACATTATTATGGATTATGTCATGGATATATGATTTTGATATTTATATGATATGTGACAGCCCTTATTGACACCATGTTTGTATATGATGGATGATGCATATGTGTATGTGTATGATTTTATGATGTGTGATCATGATTATTTATACATGTTTATGATGTTATATGTTGATACTTTGTATGGATGTAACTAACTTGTGTAATGCAAGATGTGATGTATGTTTTTGTGATTTTATGGATGATGCATATGGACTTAACATTTTGTGATGTAGGTGGCGATGCATGTAATGTGTTAATGATATAATATATAAATGCATGGAAATGAATCTAAGATGCTATAGAATAACTAATCATGATTAATTTAAACAACTTAAGATAATAATGCAATGAACCAATAATGAAACATGAATATCAATAAATACTTGCATGAGAATGTGGGTGGATCGTGTGAAATTTGCACCTGTTGAAAACCATTGATATCCTGAGAAGAATGGGAGAAAGAGAAGGTGAATATTTGCACAACCAAAATCATAAGTTGATGGATAGGGAGGAATGCAACAAAATTGATTTATGAAATGAAATCCTAATTCAAAATTTCCATCTTCAGAGCACTGATTTTTTCTATAACATAAGACACCATGTGCCAAGGTATATATAAAAACCAAGGCAAGTTAGTATCTAATGCATAGACCAAACACAACAAACAAGGCTATCCCAATGCTCCAAAGTGATAGAGACTTTGGTCAGGCTAGGCATTGGGATAACCACAAGCACAAAGAGATGTCCCAGCGTAACACAAGATCTTAGAGATCCTTGTGGGTACTATGTGGGAGGACCCAGCAGACAACAACAATAAACGATCAAGATATGCCCCTATGTTAACCCATCAAAACTCACCATAATATGATAGATTATGGTGACCTTGATTAGTTGGAATAGGGAGCTCAAATAATAAACAAAAGACAGAAGTATTAAAATATCATAGTCAATTTCAAATGTCCTTTGCCATACGATCAAGAGGATGGATGGGGTTGATGAGGTCTATTAGGAAGGATGCATCCGGTTGAGACCGATAATGGATACTAAACTAAGATGACCCACTCGATGTAGGATTTTTGACACTAATCAGATCTTTTGATACTAGAGGATCTTGTTTGTGATGAATCAGCTAGATAAGGGCATACTTGACAACATAACACAAGAGACTAGGTAGAAGACTGGGGCACGACTGACACACCCTAACAACCTAGGGGCTTTGGGGCTGATCAAAGATTAGCCTTGCCTATTTGAAAGTGTAGAGCCCTCATAGTTCAAGAAAAGACCATGGATAAAAATAGAAAGAGGACCAATGGAGACCTTTGATGAAAGACATGACTGAAAAATGCCCCGGGGGAGGATCAAATGATCAACCTTGCCTATGTGAAAGCGCAGGGGAAATGTAGTTTAGAAAAGATAAACGATGATTGACTATAGATAAGAGCACAAAGGGGATGATGGAGACAAATGATGGATGACCAAAAAAAGATGGTCAAAGTTCCCCAGGGGCAGATCAAATGATTAGCCTTTCCTACATGAAATAGCAGGGGCAATGTAGTTCGACAAAGACCAAAAAGACCGACATGACCAAATGGAGATCTAAGTGGAGACTGACACAATGAAGGACCTTAGATGATGATAGACTGACAAGACAACTAGATGAATGAAACAAGATCAGATGTGGATTAAAGCTTAGGATGATTGATAGTAGATAATCGTCCAATGCTCACTCAAAACATACCATGTGGCCAAGGTCAAGATGTGGATGAAGTGATAGGATAGGATAGGATATGGACACATGCAGTAATTAGGACACAAGGTAGTTAATGATTAATTTTTCTATGGATGATGCTTTTTACTAGGTTTTCACCAACCGTACATATCCAAGGTGCCACCAAGGGTGGTTTTAACCACATGATGAACTTATTTTTCTTTACTATTTTTGGATTTTTCTGATTTTTTAATTTTTTTGTATTTTTCAGATTATGGAAAGATAGGAGGACTCAACTGATTTAAGTGTAAAACCTCTTCAAGTGCATTATGTTGATAGGATTTTTGAGGGGTTCCCCTTCAGGTGTGGCAAGATGGTAATCCCATGATCCATATTTTGCTATGATAACATAAGGACCCAACCAATTAGGTTCAAACTTCCCCTTCTTGTCTCGGTCCTATTGTGTACGTTGATTTTCTTTAAGAACTAGATCTCCAATGATAAATTGGCAGGGATGAAATTTCTTGTTATAAATCCTCTTGAGATGATTCTAATGCGCCTGAAGGTGATTGTATGCTCTAGTCCTCTTTTCATCTAGGAGCTCCAATTGGGCAAGGCGAGCAACCCATAGTTCTTCTTTGGTGATGAGATTCTTTAAAGATATTCTCAGAGATGGGATTTCAACTTCAATTGGCAAGATGGATTCAGTACCATAAAGTAGGAAATATGGAGTGGTTCCAATGGGAATACAGATGGATGTGTGATAAGACCAAAGGGTGGGGTTGAGGTGGAAGTTCCAATCTCAACCAATATTGTTGACAACCTTTTTCAAGATTTTGATTAGATTTTTGTTAGTGGCTTCCACCTGTCCATTACCTTGGGGGTAGTAGGGTGTGGACCACCAGTGTTGGATATAAAAGGTGTTATAGAGCTCTTTTATAGCCTAATTTTTGAATGGTTTACCATTTTCAGAGATGATGGTGGACGGGATGCCGTATTTGTAGATGATATGCTAGAGGATGAACTTGGAGATCTGAGTACCCGTTATCTGGGAGAGTGGTATGGCTTCCACCCGCTTAGTGAAGTACTCACTGGCAGTGATAATGAAGGTGTGGCCATTAGAAGATGGAGGATATATCTTGCCGACTAAATCAAAATCCCACTGAGTAAAGGGCCATGGTGCTACAATAGGTTGCAAATCTTGAGCAGGAGCATGTATTAGGTCTGCATGTTGTTGGCAAGTTAAAAATTTCTTCACAAAGTCACAAGAGTCATGCTCCAATGTAGGCCAATAATGACCAGCCCTCAGAATCTTCTTTGCTAAGGCCATGTCATTTGAGTGGGCTCCACAAACACTACTATGTACCTCCTCTCCTCAGGATTATTCTTTCTTCAGTCAGTGTCAGTGTGTGTGCTGGTTCGTCATGTTGGAGACTCATCATTGACTCATTTGATGACTAATTGTGAATATCCAAAGACTCTTAAGTGATATTCCATTTTATTGTGATTCTAAGGCCAGTGAGAAGAGCTTCATACTCTACTATATTGTTGGTGCATGGAAAGGTGATTCTAAATGACTTTGGAATATGATCACCTTGGGGAGTGACAAACAATATGCCTACCCCCGATCCGTTATGTGTATATGACCCATCAAAATATAGTGTCCACATGGTGGCTTCTACTACTGTAAATACTTCCTCATTAAGAAATTCCATCACCAAAGTATGTGCATCAAGCAAGGGAGCATCGACTAATTGATCTGCTATCACTTTTCCATTAATAGCTTTGCGGTCCACATATTTTATGTCAAACTCACTCAGCAACATAACCCATTTAGCCATTCAACCAGTCAAAGTTGTTCTGGATAGTAAATACTTAAGTGGGTCAACTTTTGATATTAATTTGACTAGATGGTTAAGCATGTAATGTCTAAGCTTTTGTGAACAAAACACTACAGCTAGGTAGGCCTTCTCTATTGAAGAGTAGTTGAGCTCATAGCCAACCAAAGTTTGATGCATATAGTAGATTTATCATTCTTTGGATGATTCATCATATTGTGCTATTAGTGCTCCTAGTGCCACTAAGGTATCTAAGACGTACAATATGAGTGGCTTCCCTGGGATTGGAGGCATAAGGACAAGAGGATGAGCCATGTATTCGTTAATCTTTTCAAAACCTTGCTGACACATGGGATCCCATTTGAAGGATATATTATTTTTTAGGAGGTGGGTGAATGGTTGAAAATTTTCCACTAACAGTGCTATGAATCTTTTCATGGACTATAGCTTACCCTAGAGACTTCTTAACTATTTCAAGTTGTGAGATGGAGGCATATCCATAATTGCTTTAACTTTGGCTGGATCCACTTCTATACCTCTCCTAGAGACAATGAAGCCCAATAGTTTTCTTGACGAAACCCCAAACACACATTTCTTTGGATTTAGATGCAACTTGTAGTGCTCTAACCATTCCAATATATTTTTTAGGACTGTGGGGTGTTCTACTCTAGTTCTTGATTTTCCTAAGAGATCATCAACATAGTCTTCCTTGATGATGTGGATAAGATCATGAAAGATGATGGTCATTGCACGTTGATAAGTTGCCCCTATGTTCTTAAGCCCGAAGGGCATGACATTATAACAAAATGTACCCCAAGGTGTAGTAAATGTTGTTTTATGTTGGTCTTTGGGTGCAATCCTGATTTGATTATATCTAGAAAAGCCATCCATGAAGGACATCTCATGTCCTGCAATTAAATCAACTAGCATGTCTATGTTTGGTAAATGAAAGTCATCTTTAGGACAAGCCTTCTTAAGATCACAGAAGTCTATACATATTCTGACATCTCGATTGGGTTTGGCTACTAGCACAATGTTGGAGATCCATTCAGAGTAGTCAATGGGTCTTATAAATTATGCTTCCAACAATTTATCCAATTCTTTCTTGACCAATAGGGAGACTTGTGGGTGCATTTTTTGAAGCTTCTGCTTAATTGGTTTTGCATAAGGATGCACATCTAGATGGTGTACAACCAAGGCAGGGTCTAATCCAGGCATCTTTGAATATTCCCATGCAAAATTGATCTTGCTTTCCTTGAGGATCTTTGAGATGGTGGAATACTCTTCTTTTGATAATGCTTTGGCTACATAAGTGATTTTGGGATCATATTCAATTCCCAAATTGATTTCTTGTGTTTCCTCTATCAAAATGGATGATCATTTAGACCATTGTGTTCCTACAAGGGGAAGATGAACATCCCCATCTTCCTGCACCTCACTGAGGTTTTCACCGTTAGATACGTCCTTTGTTTTGAATTTTTTTGGGTCAAGAAGTGCCTCAAGGAGGTTTTCACTAGGTGACCCTTTTGGATTTTTCTTTTTCTTATTATTGTGACTAGTTCATTCATCTTTCCCCAATCCCATGAGGTGTACATAGGTATCCATTGAGGTAAGTGAGTTGGTAGGTGTGTTGTCATGTTGGTCCTAATTCATGAGTTTGAGATAGCAAAGGGAAAGGCTAATGGTGCAAACAGATAGACATTCGAATATGGAAGAAAGGTCTACATGATCTACATCATCGTATGCATGTATGATACATTCTTCTTTTGGTATAGCTTCTAGAAGGCCATCACTTGCACTAATGTTGTTAGAGGTACTAGTTGATGCTAGAGGACCCTTTTTCTTTTTGTCTTAGCCTTAGCCTAAATTATTTGGACGTACAGAAGTGTCGATCGACTAATTTCTTCCTATCTCTTCTAGACCAAGACCTCCCCCTTGATAATTTTGTTTCTCAACAGACTTAGAGGGCCAAGGATACATCTCTTGAAAATATTCCTTTAAAGGGGGATTAGGTTTAGGTTCTTCACAATATATCCATTGACTTATATTGTCTTTAGGCATATATTGTGGTAATACAGGAGATACATAAGTGTTGGTTCCCACATTTTTAGAGCTCAAGGTGATTGTCTTTTGTTCTTCCTTCAGTGGACTCAGAGGGTTGACCATATGTTTGTGGTGAGGGTGGCAGGGTTGCCACGTTCAAAGTAGTATGCATCTCATACTCACCACATCCCTTGTCAATGATCTGAACCTTGGTGATAGTGGGATCAGAGTTAGAAGATGGAGCATATGAGGTGGTAGGTGATGGATTAGATGATGGATTGGATGAGGATGCTAGTGGTGGTCCCATTTCCACTCTTGAATAGTAATGGGAATAGGGGAATGAAGCTTCAAGTGAATGATGGTATTCAAAGGGTTGAGGATCAACTTGTATCGTAACTTCCATTCCATTAAATGAGAATTTTAAGGATTGATGATAAGTGGATGGGATGGTTTTCATGGCGTGGATCCATGGTCTACCGAGAAAAATATTGTAGAGGAGATACAGATCAAGGACATGACAAGTGGTGTATTGTATAACTGGACCAACTTGTATTGGAAGCTCAATCACCCCTTCAAAATCCATTTTTGCATTATCATAAGCCTTTATAGTGATGATCGGCTTGCTTAAATCATCATGGGTATATCCTACCTACTTTATGAATTTTAATGTACATAGATTGAGAGAAGAGCTATCATCTATCAAGACCCTCTTTACTTTATTTCCGACGACAAGAACCTCTATATGAAGGGGTCAATTGTGGTTAGAGTTGATAGTAGGCATGTTGTTTTGACTGAAACCTAGTTGGTTGGTTGATGAAAGATGTCCAACTAGGGCTTGGAATTGTGTCGGGTCGATGTTATCAGGAATGAGATCCTCTTGTAAAGCATTTGTCAAGATTTCATGGTATTTAGGGGAAGACTTTAGCAAATCTAAAATAGATATTTGTGTTGTAGTCTTTCCTAGATGGTCAAGGATGTTATACTGAGAGCTCATAGGAGGTGATGGGGTTGGCGCTATAGCTCTGGGGATAGTAATGTGGGTGTAGTGAGTGGTAAAAACACATTGAAGCTCTTTTCCTTTGACATGTATCATAGACACACATGGTTTTGCTTGTTTTATGTGCATGATGAGACCCTCATAGTTAAGTGGCACATTTTTGTAATTGATGTTGTTGGTGCTATTATTCTGATTGTTTTTATTGTTAGGTCTTGGGTTTGTGTTAGATGTGCTAGGATCTTGGTTATGCTTACGAAAAGCATTTTGATATATCTATTATTGAGCATTGGACAATGAATTCTAGTTGGCATCCACATGAATATCTCCTTGATCTATAAGGTCTTGGATGTATGTTTTCAGACTCTAACACTTATTTAGGGTATGCCCTTTAATCTTGTAAAATTCATAGTATTCGTTCTCTTTAAACCAGGCTCGTTTAGGCTTAGACTCATTGGGTGGCTTGGTCAGAGGATATGTAATTGGGTAATTGACCTGCATCAATATGTGGAAGATGATGCTCAAGGGTTCTCCTAATTGGTTGTATTAACATTTATTGTTCCCTTGATTGGATTGTTGGGGGGGTGAGGTGCCCCTTGTTGCACAGATATGGCATTAGGCATGGATGGTTGTTGTCTCTGGGGGGTATTGGCCACTTGAACATGTTTAGTGTCAGTGACACCATTGTTGATTGCATTCTTTTTTTTATTCTAGTAACGGTATTTTTCACTAGATGACTTGTCCTTATCCGAGTTATATGGTTTAATTTTCCCTTTTACAACAAGTGCTCTCTTAATGATGGGGCATTTTTCGATAACCTTTGCGAATGTAGTAACACAATGAATATTAAGAGCATGTGCTAGTTCAGGATGGGTATTAGCCAAAAAAAGAGTGACCATTTCTTTTTTTCTAGGAGGGGACTTCATACGGCTAGCAACAGCTCACCACCTTTGCAGGTATTTAGCGAAAGTTTCTCCATCATGTTGTTTTACCTTCAAGAGGTCTAGTGTTATTGTCTTTCTCCAAGTTAAAGGAGAAATATTTGACAAACTGTTCAGAAAGATCAATGAATGAAGAAATTTTCCCCTTGTTGAGACCCATGAACAAATCTAAGGCCGGTCCTCCTAAGCCTCTAGGGAAAAGATACAAGGGATAATTGTCATTATGCTGAACATCTTGACATTGTGCATAGAACTCTTACAGATGGGACTTTAGATCTTTGGTTCCTGTATGTTTGTCGAACTTTGGTATCTCGAAGTGTTTTTGGAAGGGGATAAGCGAAATCAAGGAGTCAAACGGATATGGGAAAATTTCCTCAAATTTGTAGGATTTCTTGGATGTTCCTACTTGTAGATAAATTCAACATAACTTTGAGTTCCTCTAGATCTTTATTGACGGGTGGAGTTGTTGGACAGATTAAGTGGATATTGTTGATGTAATGCATATGGATCGTATGAGGGTGTAGGTTGATATTGATTAGTGTAAGGATGATATGATGATGACAAATTTTGGTAATAAGAGGTGAAGGGTACCTATTGTTAAGGTGGTGGTTGTTGATAATATGAAGCAGATGGGGTATTGTGTGGATCTTGGTAGTATGTGGAGGCCTCTTGTTGATAAGGTGGTTGTTGCTGATAATAAGAGGTAGATTGAGCACCCTATTGATGAGGTGGTTGTTGTTGCTCATAGGACGTGGATGAGGTAGCTTGTTGATATGAAGGTTGTTGATAATTATAATAGGGATAGGTTTGGTGATTATATGTGACATTGGGTTGTTGTGTGACATGTGGAGGTCATTGTGGATTAGACTACTTCTGAAATGGATTGGTGTGTGATTGTAGGGGGTTTGTGTAAGGAGGGGTTTGCATCCATGGCAGATTCTAAGTAGTCACATGGATGTTTGGATTAGTATAAGCAGTGTATGTATTGGATGGATGGTAGAGATACTGCACAAAAGGGTTATGTTGTGCTTGTGTGGGAATGTGGGTATATGATTTTTGATGAGGCATATGAGATGGGATGTGTTGTTGTGGGATGGCTATAGAAGTACCATGGGGTGGTTGTTGAGGGTGTGATGTAGTTTGCATTGTATGATGAGGAGGTTCTATATGGGTGATAGTATATTGATGGGTTTGGAACATTTTCTTGTGGTATGTTCTGTTGCGGGGGTTGTTGATGATGTTCTTGTATGGGAACTAAAATAGTAGTGGTATGTTGAGGTGGTGCTTGTGAGGAGATAGCTGCATATTGCAGCAGTTCTTGTAAAGCAATGGATTGATGTGGATTATTACCTTGAAGGGGCGATAGGAGATTGCCTATGGGAAAAGGTCCTGGTGGTGGCATCAATATGAGAAAGGGGTTTCCCCAAGTGCTGATGGGTGGTTGACTTGGATACTGAGGTGGGAATGGTCGAGTGGATGGGATGCTTTGTAACATTAAATATGCATAGGGATCATAAGGATCATATGGTGCGGTAAGGGAAATAGATGGAATGGGAAGATAATTGGCAACTTGATGTATCACAACATTCCCAAACTCAAGATGATACCAGTTATCTATGGGTGTACCCTTAGGAACATAGGAATGTCTAGGAACATTTTATGAGTCTTGATGTACTGGTGGAGGCTGGGTGTGGGTATATTGTGACATGTCAAAGCCAGATGGCAGTTTCACCCCTTTCATGAGTAAAGTAGCAAGGATCTTATCCTCACGTTCGTCAAGGAGGTGATCTTTCATCTGAACGTTAGTAGGATTGCTTAGGTATTCATCGATGGTAACTTTAGGATGATTGATCATGTTTTCATCACTGGGTAGTGAAGTGTTTTGACCGTTGGTTTCATATTGTGATGAAGTACCATTATGAGGGTCTTGGGGGATGTTCACACCATTGTTAGGATCTTGAGAGGTGTTCACACCATTATTGGGATTTTGGGAAGTGTTTGCCCTGTTGTTGGGATCTTGGGAGATGTTTGCACCATTGTTGGGATCTTGGGAGATGTTCAACTGGGAACCTTGACCTTGTTGTTGTGCCATTTTCTTTTTGGTTTGTGATCTAGTCTGAGAGGGAATTAAAATGAAAAACTACTAGGTGGACTGAGATGCAAGGATGACAATTAGAAGACTGATTGGATTGGATAAAGGATTGATTGATGGGATGATGAGGTCGGATGATGAGATAAGCATTGATTTGGATGATTGGATAAAATTGATGATTGGATAGGATTAAGATTTGGATAAGGATTGATGGGATGATTGGATGATTGGATAGGATTGATTGATGATTGGATAAGATTGATGATTGGATAAGATTGATTGATGATAGATTAGGATTGTTCAACGAAACGATTGACAAGATTAGATGGTGGATAATGTAAGGGATTCTAGACCAAGTTCAGAAATCACCCTAGGTGACTTACAAAGTTGGTCAATTGAATTGAAGGATGGATAGAAGATCATGGCACCAAATCCACCTCAAGATAGAAATGGATTGATTGGGTCGAGAATGATGACTTAGAGCACCAAATCCCCCTCACGATAGAAGTGGATTGGTTGGGCCAAAGATAATTATTTATGTGTAAGATGATGATCAGATTTAGACACCTAGGTCAATTCAGATAATAACCTTTAAAATAAGGCTTAGGGGATTTGGATCAAAAGAACAATGGTGAATGACGATGCGGGTGATGACTAAGTGATATTTTGGAAAATGAAAATGGACTAAAGGATGAATTGCAAGTGGAGGAAAGAGAATGAAAGTGCTTAGATCACAACAAACGACAATGCTTTAGGTTCCAACCTGATTTTTGTTTTAATCGGGAAAATGAGCCTAACAAATGGTGAAACGGGTTCACTAGAAAAAGGAATAATTCTTTCAAATAGTGAATGAGATCCCTAGGCAATGAAACAGGTTCTTTGAATGGTGAAACGAGATATCTAAACAATCAAAATGAGCTCCCCTAACAGTGAAATGAGATCTCTAAACAATAAAACAAGTTCCCCAAATGGTGAAACGAGATCTCTAAATAATAAAATGAGTTCCCCGAATAGTGAAACAAGCAATTGGAATAGGAAACAGATGTTTGGAATGAACGAATAGAAGTTTGGAAGGGATGAACAGATGTTCAGAATGGGTGAATGGATTCTTAAGATGGATGAATGGAGGGTCAGAACGAATGAACAAGATGAAATTAGTTGTTTGGGGGGCAGGTTCACCCTTCTACAGGGTAGGTTCACCCTTCTGCAAGAAACTGGAACTTGACTTGGATAGAAAGGACTATGGAAAGGACTTAAAATATAACAAAAAACAAGCAATAAGGATGACTAGTAAAAAAATTTACTGGTTTTCCACAAGAAGACACTTCAAACAACACAATCCTATGATTAGTGTTAAGGGTTTTTCCAACTGAGTCCTTAATCTAGGATGCACAAGCCTTCTAGGGATTCCTTGATATACTCTCAGTACGTGAGGCACAACTATGAACACTAGCCTATCACAAGCGTGAGTCGGGAACCCCAACAAGATACTAAAGAGCTCATACCAACTCTTCACATCTATCTAGGTATCACCTTAGTTTCGACGCTCTACCAAACATGATGTGACTAGATTGGGATACAACTTTGGCTCTCCCCCCTTTCTATACCTTGCCAGTATTCATGGTTGGGATTGTCCTTTGGGGTGATGAAATCCCCAAGCAAGTCTCACTAGAAAGAAGGCACTAATTATTTTCAGCTACTCTCCAAGCTCACATGAAGTGCAATGGAAAAGCGTGAATGAAATAATGCCCCCTTGGGTGACACAAAAGGAATTGCAGACAAAACAAACAATAAATTTTACTCCCCCCTAGTTAAACTACATGCCTAGATTAATCAATAAAAATAAGAAGGAAAACATTAAACAACTAAATAAATGGATTCCTTTGCAAGAAAATGTTAGTTGTTTTGTCCTTTGTTCTTCACCAATCATGAAATACATTGCATAACATTAAAAAAACATAAATACACTCACAAAAAGACAATATTAGGGGGTTAGAATTTAAAAATGATAAAAAAACTGAAGCAAAAATGAAGCTAAATTAAATGTTTTACCTCCCAAAGTGCTCTGTTTACAGTATGTTTGCCCCTTTACAACAGACAATTAGCAAATAGACTTACAAAAAACTCAATTTTTTGGGTAGGTTCACCCTTTTGCAGGGACAAGTTCACCCCATCTTGGCAAGTTCACCCCTCTGTAACAAATAGTCAAAAGACAGATTTACAGAAAGCTAAGTTTTTGGGCAGGTTCACCCTTCCGCAACAAACAGTCAGAAAATAGATTTATAGAGAGCTAATTTTTTGGGTAGGTTCTGCCTTCTGCAGGGGTAGGTTTTCCCCTCTACGAGGGCAGGTTCGCCCCTCCTGGGTAGGTTTTCCCCTCTACAACTTGAACCTGCAAACAACTTAAACAACAAGAAACATAAAAGGATGGAACCTATTTGTGGGTCCTACCAAGCATGCCATAAATGTGATGTTGGTGTTTCTATCCTAATCTAACTATGCAAACTAACTAAACTAGAATGAAAAGTAAAACACAATATCTCCTCAAATTATTAGCCTAAGGAAGAAAACACAAAAAGAAAGATAACAAAGCTAGTGATTATACCTTTTGTCTGTCGATCCCCTTGGTTGGTCCTTGACGTAGTTGATTTGTGTGCTCCTTGGATGGCTGAGAAATGAAGGGTGGATGCAAGATAATGAAGACTTGAAGAATCTATAATGGAAAATGCACTTGAACTTGGATGCTAATGCAAGGAATAATGCTATAAAATGGCTTGATAATTTGGTAGCATTAGGGTGCAAAATGACTAAGTTCTGCAAATGTATTAGAAGAGGGAGTATTTATCGAAGAATTTGAATTCTCTAGAGAATTCAATGGTCAAGATTGTGCCACCATGGCCAAGATGAAGGGATATGGTGAGTTGACGACTCATAATCCCTCACATCTTGAAATGTGGAGGGTGAAGTGGCCAAGGGTGTGATGAGGTGTAAGTGAGGTGGATAAGGAAAAATGATGTGGAGGAAGGACAAGTACTTTGAAATTACCTTAGGAGATGAGAAGATTTCCTCAAAAAGGATCTTCTTGTCTCCAAGTGAGAATGAAAGTGACACTTGACGAATTTTAGAATTCCTCAAAAATCTCTATGGGGAATAGGAAAGTAGTTGGGAAAATAAAGGTGAATTAAAAATTCACATGATTTGGAGAATCTAATGGATAAGACAAGGTTCCCAAAAAGGTGGGATTTTGACACATGTGAGTGATGTGACAAGTCAAAGGTTTTAGAAGACTTAGACACACGTGAGTGATGTGACAAGTCAAAAGGTTCTAGAACTTGCATGGGGATAAGGAGAGCCTTGGAAGAATAAATGTGAATTAAAAATTCACATGGGGAAGAGAGGAGTCTTGGGTGAATAAATGTGAATTAAAAATTCACATGGGAAAGAGGGTCAATGTTAAATATGGAACATGTAAAGGTTGACCAAAAAGGTATGCTAAATGTGGTAAGCTAATTAGATTAAGGTTGTGCAAATACATGGTTAAGGAAATTAATAAGGGATTAGAAGCAAGTGGGAAAATTTTGAGGATGTGACATTAATCCCTGATTAAGGGTGTGCACATCCTAATCATGAATTAATTAAATTAATCTAGATTAGAAGAGGATTATTGAGGATGCGACAAGGAGAGAGAAAAAGGAATAATTTAAAAATTGATTTAAAAAGGTCAAATGACTAAATTAAATAAATTGACATGTTTATTTAATTTAGAGAAGAAAAGGTGTAAGGTAAAGTATTTAATTATAAAATTAAATAATTTAGGTAGAAAGATGAAATATTAATTGAATAAATCATTTAATTAATGTTGACGAAATAGATGAATAGAGTAGATGATTTTGACCATATGGAAGTGGTCAAATTTGGATGTCTACAGTTCCCATGTCACCTTCCCATGCAAATTTTTTTTTTCTACTTTTTTGTTCTCCCACCATGTGGCAGCTTCACCGGTGAGTTAATATATCCCCATTTATCCTTGGTCTCATTAGATAAATTTTGCAGAGCAAAATACTTCTCCATTTGAATCACCCATGCATCTGCCTCATCTACCAATTTTTTTCCATCAAATTTTGGTGGGGTGAACTTCTTGAGGACCTTTCCCAACTCCTCAGCCACCTTACTTAAATTTCCTTTAGTCTCAAGTTGTTCTGCATTTGTATTTCCTTCATTTCCATTAGAATTCAACCCTTTCCGGCCTACTCACCTTTCTTGTTCTAGGCTATCAATCTTGGCCTCATGTCAGCTCAACATAGTTAGGATCTAATCCAACTTGTCATTTGTATCACTACAGGATCTACCTCCTTATTGATAAGTTCTAAAATCCATGAGTTACTCTGGAAATCATAACATTAAGTGTAATTAGGCTTAGGTCCTAGAGTTTAACCTAGACACTTTGATACCAAAATGTAATGTTTGGAAAAGAATCTCACATGCAAACAAGTGTTTCCAAAAAAAATTACATTTTCCAAGTAAAATGAAAGTTAACCAAACATATAGCATGAACTATCCATAAGAGCTCCAAAGAAGTACAATAACGAACTTCATTTTATGTATCATGATACAATACAATACATCCATGCCTACGTTTGAACAATAATCTTACATCAATGCATTGATTCCAATGTTACATCAATTAGTTTTGATCAATACATCTATTTCAATGTTACATCAATAAGTTTCCATCAATACATTTCAAAGTAAAGTTACATTTGCAATTGGGCTATACAATCCATACAAAGTAATACATGAGTACATTCATAGCATAAAGATACTATAATCCTTAACCACCTTGACACCACTGGTCTTCTTGCAAGCTGAGACAAAGAGTGTGATTGAGGTGCCTTTTCCGCCCAACCACAAAGTACATGACTTCCTCGGGTTCTTTCTAACTCAAAGAAAACCCATGCCCTAGATGAGGAGCATAGCAACCTAGAACAATAAAGCAGGAGGGAGCTCTCGATGCATGCCTAATGCCTATATGCATGATTCCTATACTAGAAAAACATATTTCTTACATTCAAGATGTGGCAAAGACATAAAAATTATAGGATTTTTAATTAATCCATCTATTTCAATGGTAAATTTGCTTGGGCAAGCATTAAAACATAAAATGGTAGTTTATGAAAAAGCTAAACTACCATCTTTGTGTGCCCACATTTGGCATCCTGTCCCAAAAGTTTCTCATGATGAAAATAAATAATGCATTTCCCACAGAGAATTTCATTTAGTTTAAAAAAAAACACTTATGCCTATAGGCACTCAATCATAAAACATATTTCACTATCAAACTCTTAAATAGATTTGTATAAGCACAATATGCTATAATATACAACTCACAATTGATTTTCTATTTTCACTATGCATTTTGTTCAAATCAACTATGCCTCAATGAATAAAACAAAGTTTATGCCATGTGCTCATTTTCATTTACATGCAAGATATCTAACATTCTATCTCCATTTGAAAGATTTTGTCTAATTAACAGATTAATATAAATTTGATATAAAAACATACTCCATTCTGTATTTTACATAATTATAGATAAATTTGAAAAAGTACCTCCTCTAATATAGAATTTATGAATTTAAAACAAAAATTATTAGTCATTTCTAGCTGGTTTCTTTTCTAATCTTTAATTTTTTTTGATCTGGATTATTCTCAAGTAAAAAAAATAAAAATTAAATAATTATATGAGCACATCTGATTTTGTATATATATATATTTACTTAGCAATTGTCAAAGTATGGTTTTAGTATTTTTAACCATTTAAACCAGAAGTCCAAACTTGTTGGCACATAAACTATATTATTTATTATTGTATTTATGAAACTATATATATATATATATACATACATATATATATATATATACACATATATATATATACATATATATATGTATATATATATATACATATATATATATATATGCATATATCAATGCATATATTTAAATAAAAACACATAATAGAAGGCTTATATATATATATATAGCATTTGACAAAGCAATTTTAACATTGGAAACCTATAGGTTTCATTTGTTATGCAAAGGGTGTAAGACTTCCGCCTTCCCTTTGGGGGAGGCATTGCTCTGTGGTGGGAAACACCCCCTCCACAGGCTGCATCCTATGGATGCCATCCACAGAGCAGCCCTTCCCCAATGGGGAAAGGTGTGGTTGGGAAAGCCCCTCCCCATCCTTAAATTATAGTGTCAAAATTTAGAAATCGAAAACAACATAGTAAATTCAATGGACTGTGATTTAGTTTCAGTCTATCATACATATATAAATTCTAAAAAATTTATTGCATGATAATTTAAATATATATATATATACATATACATATACAGTTTAGTGTATGTGTATAAATTTATATATATATATATATACATAATAATCTGCACAATCTATACCAAGATTTCAATCTAAGATTCACACAGAAAAAGCCCAAATCTGGGAATAAATATTCAATGCTGAGGGGTTGCCAAAATTATGTATAAATATATAAGGGATTTCACCAATAAATTTCACACATCAAACACTTCAAATACTGAGATTTTGCACAATAGGTTTCAAACAAATTAAATCTTGGAACAATACAGAAAATCTTTCTCACATTTTGGAGTTTAAAAACAATAGAAGAGATTTTAAAAACCTAGATAATTTTCCTTTAGTTGTGGATGCTCTTTCTACCACCTCTTCTCTCTTTCTTGCAATTCATTTTCTGGATATTCTTCCTCTTCTTCTCTCCTTTTTCCCCTATAATATTAATCTACTAGTATCTAAACTTCTATTTGGCAGCCATTTTTTAATTATTTTACAAAAAAAATTGAGAAGAATAACCCATAGTTGTGTCTTCTCGTTAATCCTTTTTCTCTTTTAAATTTTTCTTTTCGGTTTTCAAAACCTAATCTTGATGACTTTCTTGGAGGTCTTGAGAAGACATTAAAGGCAGCCTTCAAACGCAAAGGAATTCTGCGTCCTGCAGACTTGGATCTCCTATGGGAAATGGATGATGCTATTAAAGTCTTCCCCTTCATCTTAGACATCAAAGGGCCTGCACTGTCGAGGCACATAAAGTTAGCAGACGTGGCTATGGAGTTCTTGAAGTGAAAGCTAAAGCTTGTGTCAGAGGAGGGGCTGGAGTGGATGGAAGATTTCATAAGGTTTGCAGAAATAAACAGTTTCATGTGAGGCTCGGCCTCTATGTTTGAATTTTTTTCAAGTTTTAATATTTTATAGCTTGTCAAACTTTGGATGGACTTTTAGTATTAGTGCAGTGGCATGTTAATTTCATTATAAGCTGGATGAGGCTCGGCCTCCGACCTAAATTTTTTGTATCAATGTTTATAGTAGTTCGTTCTTTGATGCTTGCAATGGGAGTATGAATGTTGAAATGATGGATTTTTGTCCTGGCTGGGAATGTTTTTTGTTCGGCTTGGAGTCCAAGATCGACCTTTAACCCCTGCTTAGCAGATGCATGTATACTTCTATAAAATCAATATAAATACTACCTTGCGTATCAAAAAAAATATATATATATATATTTGTTTTAATAATTAATAAAAGAAATCCCATTGCAACCAAGTGCTTATCTCCCATAAATAGTTAGATAATGCTATTTCTAACTTGCAAAAATAAATATTTACTCTTAATGAGGAATAAATAAATATTTAATTGTAAAATAAAGATTTATTCGAAAGAAGTAACATTCGATTTGAAAATAGTAATTATTTAATTAAGGAGGCATTATCATTTACTATAAAACAAAATCTATAATTAAATTATAATTATAATTAATTCTTTTATTTTATTATGCTTTTTATTTCATTACTTAATTAATTTAATTAAACTATATAAAATTTTGCAAACAATAAAATAGTCAACCTAATTTAATCCTAAATGCATCTACATGATTCTAGGTGTTTTCTGTGTGATCAAGAGAACCATTCCTGCTTTACCCTACCATGAAGCTAAACTCCCGTCCTTAATCACACCCTTGGTCTTCAACCACCTGTAGCTCAAGTACACTCAAGCACCCATTATTAGATTAGTAGATCTAGATAAAAATCCAAAACAAAGCAATGTAATGCATTAATTCAAATATTACTATTCTGCTTCACAACTCAAAATAATATGATGCATTAATTTAAATATTATTATTCTATTTTTCTTCCATATCATAGTAAACCATTTTCAATACTTTTCAACTTTTAAAAATTAAAGCAAACATTTTCATATTTCATCACAACAAAAACACCTTATTATTTATTATTTATTGTACCACACACACTCAACCATATATCAAATCCACACAAAGCCAAAATCAAGCAACATCAGAGTTTGAGATGTGACATGTCATCGGTGGAGTACGTGCTTGTTGTTGGGACTTGGGTGGTGGTTCCAACAATGGGCCGATGTTCGTGTGCTTGGTGTAGTGTTTGGCGGGAGTGTGACCTACCATTCTAGGGTTTGACTGATTAAATGTGTTGAGTATTAGGATCTTGGCCATAATTTTCATTTTAAAAAATTCTCTAAAACCCTCATCTAAACATTATTTTCAGGCTACAATTTGACACTTTGTGGACTCCATTATGTGGATTCACACTGACAGATCAAAGATTCAAAACTAAGATAATGAATGACCATTTGACATAGTTTAGTGAGTCAATGAGGAGTATGACAATTGCATTGGTTCAAGAACATTGGTAAACTCTAAATTTTAATCCAAATGGTAGTATGGGTGCCAGAAGATGATTTGATGAGGTTAGTGGCTCAACACAAGACTGAAGCTATTGTAGTGAATACATTGATAAATTTTCCTGAAGATACATGGATTTTACAGTCTTCTCAAATTCAATAGAAAGAACAGGCACTAAAGTAAGTAGGGAGCAAACAATGTATTGTTCACCTATAATATAATGAGATCTTTCTACCAGAATTATTTTAGCTTAAACCAAGCATTAGAAAATTGCAATGCATATTGTTTGTGGAACTAAGAAATTATCAAGCACTTGAATAAATTTTTAGACTTGATAACTAATCATTATTGTATTTTTGTACAAAGGGATGCTTTGGAGGAAGCTTACAGACATTTTTTGCAATTTGGAATTTCAAAGTTTCCTGCATACAAGGTAATTTTTCTTTTAAAAATTTTGTGGTACTGGTCAGTATTAATATACAATGAGATGAACGTTAAGAGAATTGTGTTGGGACAATGAAAAATTATTATTACCACTATAATCTATTATAATATTCTTGAATTCCATAATAATGACCAATGGTTCATTCAATTATTGTTTTATTTTACTGCAAATGGTAGTATATTATGCAGATGATTAAAATAATTTGGATGGATAACACATTTGGTTCCAGATATATGTTTCAAAAGTGAAAACATGTGGAAATAATCTCAAAATTCTAATTTTGATGGTAGTATATGTCTGTATCTTGTTTTATCTATTTGGTATTAATCTATTAGTGCTCTATGTTGTAAAAGTAATATTTTTGTTGATAGTGAGTTTATGTTATATTTATTTTGTGCTTCTGGGATGGGAATATATTACAATCTATTCTTTCTAATGTATCAAATGTCTTTCACCAGGATCTCAAGCCTAAGAATGTATTAGCCAATTCAGATTGTAATCTTAAGATCTGTGGTTTTGGTCTTGCTAGGGTTTCCTTCAATGATACCTCAAATTTAGTTTTTTGGATGGTCTGTAATAAATAAATAGACATCTTTGACAATATTTTTTGTAACATTGAGAGTAATTCAGTTTGTTACACTTCTAAAGGAGATATTTTTATGTGTAGGATTATGTAGCCATGAGATGCTATTGAGCTCCAAAGCTTTGTGGTTCAACGAGATTATATGTATGTATAGGTTTGTGTCTATTAAGTTAAATAAAATGCTTATAAAATACTTATTCAAAGGTTATGTACATAATACACTTGTTCCTTTGACTTTAAAAAAATGATTGCTTAGTTTATGCTTTATTCATTTGTATTGTTTGATAGTTTTTCACTACATATAGTTTTGGTATACAAAAATGTCTTTAGACTATCAAAAAGTTGATTGACCGAGTTGTTAATTTACTTAGCTTATGCTTGGTTTTGATTGGATGAGTTGTTGATTATGATCGTTGATGTTGGAGGTTTTGAATGTCAATTGGTTTCAAAGACACCCAAATGGGAATGATGAGGTAATGAGCTTGATTTCTGAGCTGATTAAGTTGTTCTTGAATGTCAATTGATGTTTTCATCTAGGTTTTGAAGCTTCAGGAATTTGGAGTAAATGGATCAGATGCTAAAAATGTATGTTATTTGCGAGATTTAAATGATGCAACGAAACTTGTGAATGTTATGTCCTCATGCATTGGTGTTGAGGCTAATGTAATTGGTGGTGGATACATAGGAATGGAATGTGCTACAACATTAGTTACCAATAAAATACATGTAACAATGGCGTTTCTATAGGAACACTTAAGTAAGCTTTCTTTCTTTCCTATCCATCTTGTATATACTTAGTTTCATCTTTCTCCATTTTATATGCATGTAACAATGGTCTTTCTAGAGAAACACTGAAGCAAGATTTTTTCATATCAATCTTGTATATATATAGTTCTATTTTTCATCTTCATATTATTGTAAAATACCACATGCTAATGATTCTTGACAATCACAAAGTATTTATCATTATTTATGATTCCCATTTTTAATACATGTTGATTCACTATTCATCAGTACATTTGGGTTTATAACATAGTGCAATGATGGTGATAGAATAATGCTTATAGTTGTTTTGTTTTTAATAAATACTAGAGATTCACCTTCTTTAGGGCCATGATTTTAGTGGCCCAGTTATTTACATCAGAGTCAGCAACTTTCTACGAGGACTACTATAGGAGTAAAGGTGTCCAGTTCATTAAGGGAACTATAATGTCATCTTTTGAAAGGGATTCAGAGGGTAAGGTAAGAAATTTTATTATTATCACAAAATTTTAGATTTATTTTACTAGCCATAAGTCCCAATATAATGGGGAAAAAAAGTCAGACTTATAATTTTTGGTTTTGAACTGACTTATTCATCTATTGCACTCAAAAAATGTCCTGTACAAACACAACTAGTATCAATCTAATAGTTGTTTGCTTTGAAAAGCTCCAAGAACAAGTACATTTATAACTTGAATATAGATTTTAATCTGACTATATTATGGTCTAACATGGAGAACATTTTGGAACCTATGATAGTGAAAGATGGTTTAGCCATTGCATGGTATCATCACAAAATTGTAGGTTCATTTACTTTGTCATATATAACTTCAAATTGTTGTGTTTTAAATTAGCAATCTTTAATGTCACCATACTTACCCAAGGGAGTTTTCTAAGTAGTTTGATTGAATTTCAATTGCTTGCTTTAGTTCTTTTAAATAAATGTTTTGAAATTAACTTTCCAACTCTGAGCCTTTTCCAGTTTTTCTAGAGTGCTTCATTAATTCAAAGATTTTGAGAGGTTCCTTGCAAAATCCATTTTGTGCACATTCTACAATCAATCATTTCATTCCATGAGATGACATCTTTTTGAGGCATTCTGCCAAACAATTTAGGTGTTTTGTCTACAATTCCACATCTTGCATATATGTCTGCCAGAGCATATCCAACTATAACATTTAACAAAAATTACCCTACCATTATGATTTGGTGCATGTTCATAGCCCGTCCCAAAGCTCCCATTTTGGCATAGGTAGGGAGGACTCTGGCAAAAAATTGGCCTTATACCTGCCAATTGCATTCATTTGAAAGTTTTGAAAGCATTTTCAACAAACAATTTTCTGCAAAACCTGCAATCATTGCATTCCATGAGATGACATGTCTTCGAGGCATTCTATCAAACAGTTCACATGCCTTTCCTGTGAATCCAAATTTTTTATGCATAACTACCAGAGCATTTCCAACCATAATATCTAACATAAATCCAACTTTTGTTATGCTTTGATGGATGTACATACCATGTCTGAAGCTCCCATTTTATTATAGGTAGGGACTATGCTGGAAAAGGTTGTGAATCTAGCTTTACACCTACCAATTGCATTTTCTTGAAAGTTTCTAAAGAATTTTCAACAAATCCATTTTGTCCATATCCTGCAATATTGCAATCCATAGACCACATTTCTTATAGGGATACTACCATCTATTGTCTACGCATTGATGGATGTTCATATCTTGTTTCAAAGCTCCCATTTTGGCATAGGCAGGGAGGATGTTGGAAAAGGTTGTGGAATTTGGCTTTACACCTGTGAATTGTATTCACTTGAAAGTTTTTAAAGCATTTCCACCAAATTCATTTTGTGCATATCTATTGTAGATGTCCATAAGCTATATGACAAAGGTGTATATACAATTTGAGATCAATTGATAAGCTGAGACATGTAATGTTGATTTGATTTACATTTTACTTAAGATATAATTTTGTTGCGTTGCTGAATTTCATAGTTCAATAATTGGGATTCTCAATGATCTTGTATACCCAAACTGTATGTGATAGAAATAAATTAGGTAGTCATGTCGATTAGTTTGAAAATTTGAATGATCTTGATTTCATAAGTACATAGTGATAAGATTTGAAAATAATATAAGTTCTTGTTGCATTTATCACATAAACAAAGGCCTCTTTTGATTGTAGTAGAGGATGTAGAGAGTGAAGCATTGGCTACTTTGATTTTAGAAATTGATGATTTTTTTACTAAATTGATAATGTTCGAAGTTTATTTTTCTTTCTTATATTTTGAGTCTAATTAATAAGTTTTATGTTGCGTTGCAACTTGTAGGTGAGTATGTTGATATGATTAAAGGCTAGCATTGTTAATCATCTAAAAGTTGTCATAAGTGCATTAGTTGATCAGAAAGGTAAAACTATTTATCTTTATTATAATTAGTGGAACTTGCAACTACAATATTTGATAAAAATCTACTTCCAAATATGCTTTTGATGGATGTTCATATCCTCATCCAAAGCTCTAATTCTCACACAAGAAAGGACACTTTCAAGCGTATCAATTAAAAAATTTCAATCAATAATCAAGCTATTGATCACTTGTTCAAGAATAAGGCAATTGTATATCAATAATTGAATATTGTCTATTAGTTTGTTGTCTTGCATGAATTCATCTTTTTAAAAATTATAAGAGATAACTAGGAAACATTATATGTAGTCCCTAAGTTTAGGATGCCATAGTTGGAAAAGGAAAAGGAAATGTTTGAATTTTATCCTATGTATTATTTGACTTATCTAAACTTTTTTGATGTGCAAGTTTCAAACCTTATTTTCAAGTTGCAGCTCCAAATTGTAGAAGTGAAAGGTGAATACCAACAAAGATTAATATGATGGTGTTTCTTCAACATTTGAATATCTATGATACTTGAAGTTTATATGCATGAATTTGTGAGGATTAATTAAGTTAGTTTTGATTTGTAACGACTAAATATATGACTAAAGTAATGACTAAGTTAATGACTAAATACATGACTAAATACATGACTAAATATATGACTAAATATATCACTAAATTAATGACTAAATATATGACTAAATTAATGACTAAATATATGACTAAAGTAATGACTAAATTAATGACTAAATATATGACTAAAGTAATTTCTAAATAAATGACTACCGTGACTCAACAAATGACCGGTTAACAATAATCAATGACTAAATAAATCACTACCATGACTAAATAAATGACTAAATTAATGACTAAATTAACGACTAAATCAATGACTAAATCAATGACCAAATCAATGACCAAATCAATGACTAAAAATCAATGACTAAATAAATGACTAAAATAGTTTAGTCATAAATTTGGTGGTGTTATAAATGACTACAAATAAACCACTAATAGTCATGTGACTAAAATTAGTCATTTATATGTAATTTTTAGTAGTTTATTTAGTCATATATTGTTCTTTTTGTACTACTGAGATATTGTTAAAGTCCATTTTGGAGATATTCCCTTTACCTATTAAATTTAATGCTTCCATAATATCATCTCTTATGCCTCTATGAAACAACATTTTAATTGCATCCTCATTTATCCCCTGTTGGTGAGATCGTTGAAGACTAAACATGAAGTGTTCGAGGTAATTCTCCACAGACTAGTCTTCATTTTGTGTCATGTGGAAGATTTCATCCCAAACCTCCTTTGTTTTTCAATACTCCTGGTACTTGGTCAGGAATAATTCCTTCATGACTTCCCATGTTTTGATATTCCTAAGGTTCATAAACCATCAGAGGGTCGCATCCTTTAATGTGGCTGGGAATAGTTTGAGATTTTTTGTGTTGCTTTGATAATCATAGTTGTTGAACAACACATCAAATTCAAACAAAAAAATATTAGGATCATCAATTGAAAGACCACAAAAAATGGGCAAAGAAAAATGAGGAATGTTCTTCATAGGTGCATCTTGTTCGCGATGTGTGATTGGAAACTCAAAGGTAACCAGATTATTGTTGGCCAATGCCCTATTATGATTGTTGTTGATGATGATGATGATGTGTTTTTTTTGTTGGGATCCATGATGTTTAGTGACCAAGGGGTAAATTAGGTTTTAAATGGCTCCTGGGTTTCTGAGAATGGACTAGCTTCCTACTCGTAAGATTCTTGAAAGAACTTTTCAACCTTTCTTCATAATATTTTAGAAGAGATTGGACAAGTACCTACAATTGTCTCAATGGTAGAAGACTCTATGAAACACTTCTTGATACTGGGTTTAGGTAACTCTAAGGATTGCAATTTAGTTTTCAACTTTTCTTGTTGTGAGCTACCTCCCTTAACTAATGATTTTTAATTTTTCAAGTTGTGTATGAATCCCTTTATCCTTCTTAAAAAATCTCCCACTACTATCCATACTATTATTCATGCACCTAAATGACTTACAACAAAGCAAACTAAGGGTAGGGTATGTGCAAGATCATCATGGAAAAAATAGGCCCCTAAGTGGCAAAAAATTCAGAAAAATTAGAGTTAGGCAACTTCATGTAAAAATTTGAATAAGTTATCTATATTATTTCAAAAATATGTAAGAATAGAATCTGTAGAAAATTGAATGTAGTTTCTAAACTACTAGGCTTATTGTAAAAAAAGTTCTATTTGGTGAAAATTTAAAATTTCAATGTAGTAGTACTTAAATTTCAGGGGAAAAATAAGAAGTAGGTGTCTGTCTGACCACCCTAACCACAATAAAATGATAATATTTTTTATAATATTTTAGATATAAGTAGAGGACTCATGTCTCGATGTGATGCATATTTTTAATTTTTTCCAAGTAAATAATTAACTATAAATTTTTTATTACAAATTTTGAAAAATAAAAAAAAATTGTATGTCTGACCATCTTAACTTGGTCAAAACTTCATAATTTTTTTTTTTTAATCCTATAGTATGTGAAGCATAGAATGTGACATATGTTTTAGATTCAAAAATGTATTGATACGTTTGAAAGATATAGATATTTTTCAATCAACCTATCAATCAGGACTTTAGTCATAATTCAAAAGAAAATGAATAATAATTATTTATTAAATTCAAAGTAAAGGAATAATTTATATTGGTGAAGCTGAGTATCCTTTAAAACCCTTTTTATTTCATCAATTTTGGGTAAAAAAAATGTCATCAGTTTCATACCGTACAGATACCCATCATATCACCCATTTTTGGCCCATCATGATCCTGCACATACCCGGTAGTTATCCAAATGAGGTCAACTATCACATAGGATTTCTCCTTAGCAGAATGATCCTAACTTAGTTCACTAGGCTGACAGACCTTTAACACCATTCCTTGGCAACGGTGCAAAAATGATTGGATTAAACTGTGGGCTGAATTTATCATTGTAATTCTATCTTTTATTGACAAATAGGTTTGGACTAATCTTCAAGAATTTCAAAATAGTTTCATTAGTTTATCCTTTAAGTGTCAATCTGGGGGTGTAAGCTTGTGAACAATGTTGTGGAAATCTACCTAAGGGATAAAACTAATGAACTAAGGGGGGATGGATGCATCTAATAATTTAAAACACACTTTTCAATTTGGAATTCAAAAGCATACTTCTTCAAATCATAAATGAATGAAATTATTTCTTAAATTATTACCTACCTACCTACCTCATCCAATTTATCTAGTTTTAATTAAACTTGAATAACACAAAATCAATATCTTAGGATATACACTCTTTAATATAGATATTAAAAACAACCATTACAATAGTAAAAGAAATAATTTAATTGCTAAAGATGTGTTGAAAGAGTGTAGGCGATAGGAAGTTTAATTACGATAGGAAAATGAAGTGTGGTAGTAAGATGGAATAAAACAGAGAAATAGAATGTGAATGGAATGCGGCATGAAGCTTTATATAATGAAATACAACATAATCTGAAATAGAAAACACAACAATTAACCAACAACGAAAAAAAACTTCTTGTTCCTTAGATCACAATTACATTCCACAGAGAATTCCTTTTAGTGCCAAATTAATCACATAGGTTCTATTGTCAGTAATATTTAAACTTGAATA
>VDFB02025782.1:0-24748 GCA_007258455.2 Sequoia sempervirens
TTCAAATGACCGTTTTCATGCATGTTTTCCACTTGTCATCTCCCTTGGTTAGTGGTAATGGCTCAGGAAGCTTCTTTTCCTTCCTTAAATGCAATCTTTTCACTTCATTTGCAACTCTCTTCTGCTTCTAGATTCTCTCTTGCTTTGGCTTTAACTTTCCACCCTTCAACTCTAGCTTGCACAACTTCATTTAGCTTGCTACACCAACATTCTTACATCTTTTCAAGCTCTCTTTGTAGCATTATCAAGCTCTTACAAAAATATTTGCAACATTCTTGGCTCTTGTAGCTTCATCTCCCTTATCTCATACTTGTGAGCATCTTGGGATTCCATATCTCCTTTCTATTGCATTTTTTATAACGTAATTGATCTGATTTAGGATCTAGACTAATTGCAATTGGTGTAACACAACACTTAATAAAAACTCATAATTAAATGTACATTATTGAAATTATGCTTAAAATCAGGGTGATAAAACCAGAATGAGAGAGAAGAGAGAAAGTGAAAACAAAGGTTTGATAACGAAGTTTTCCAAAAAAAATGGCTATGTCTCTGGGTCCCTCTCCAAAGAGTAGACCGATCCAATTATTCCTCCAAAAACTCAGTTACAATCTTTGGCATAGCCTCCCCTTGGATTACAAAGAAATCTGAAAATGCACTTCCAAAGTGTGTGGGAACAAGCTTCTCCAAAAGCACGAAGTTACAATAAGATTTCTCCAAGAAAGAAAAATCCTAACTCTCCACTTACAAAAATCACCTCCAAAATTCCTTACAAAAATAATTAGCTAAAACACACTCCCAAACTCTCACCCATTTACCCCTTTTTATACACCAATTTTACCCAATTTGGTGTAAAACAACTTGATTTACAATCTCCCCAAATTTACATGTAAATCCAAAAGAAATCCCCCCGTTACATAATAAAATCTCTTCAAGATAAATAACGAAGGGCCCTTATAATTTTGGGCTTACAAAGGAAAAATAATAATCCCTATAATTTTGTTTTGATAACTCTAACGGGATTATTTATATATTTTTAAGATATTTTAAATTTTATCCCTTGAAAATAATCCCATTGCTATCTTATAGGAGATTATCCCTTTTGAATAGGGGTAATAATAATTTAAAAAGGGTTTAAAATCCCTTAAAATAAGGATTCCATGAAAATAGGTTTTTTTTTTAAATAACATAGAAAGCTTTTAAAACAAAACTCATGGCTTTAAAATAGGGTGGCTTTAATATGGGCTTTAAGATAGGTGGAGATCCTTTAATATAGGAGAGCCCACGTTTATTCAAAGAATGTGGCATTTTTTATTATTTTTATTTGTTTTATATATTTTATTATTTTTATTATTTTTATAAAAATAATATGCCACCTTTTGTCAATAATGGCTTGCCACATGGAGGGGTGAGATGATGCCATATCAAAATTTCATTCGTCGGTCAAAGACTTTGGAGTGATGTGTCCGCTGACTGGATTGATGATGTGGCGTTGACTAGACTACCACGTGTCCACACATGATTGGTCGATTTTGGCTTCTCATAACTTGGGAAAACGAACTCCAATTTTGATGAAACGAATGTCATTGGAAAGCTTGCGATGAGATCTTTGCATTGACACCAGTCTTGACCACTTTTGACAACTTTGATTTTTGACCTTTTTCTGACTTGGGTCTTTGAGTTGACTAAAGGTTTGACTGAGTGTATCTCGAGCACCGTAGCTCCGATTGACTCCGTTCGAGTTGCATTGGAGTCAGAATTCACAATATTTTTTGATGAAGATATTTCTGGAGAAAAATGAGGAACTTCAAAATTTGACAAAAATCCTCCGGATCAGGCCTCCCCACTAGAGAGCTTTTGGACCTCCAAAAGTGGCATTTATTCAGACATTAAGTGAGGACTTTGCCTCCCCACTTGTCCTGTATCATCTGTACATCTATAAGCTTGACTTACAATCACAATGAAGACTGCAACAACATTGTTGAACAAAAACATCATTCTATCACTTCCATAAGCATCTACATCAACTGTCGTAGCTACTAGCCAACAAACATTGACTAGCATCAAGCTGAACAATAATGCAGAGATGAAAGAGAATAAATCAACAACATATTGATCTCTTACAATAGAAACATTTTTACCCAAGGGACCATCAATGCTTTCAATCACCATTCCCTCATGTTGTACTGTGGGTGCATCCCGTGACATCTGACCCTGATTAGCTACTTCAAGTTCATGTCTAGAACCACCTGAACTGACAGACATGAGAGTCAAATCTTTACTTGCATTAGTCACCCTCTTTACTTTCCCTGTGTTAGTAAAAGAACGATCAATCTTAATCCTGTGAGAATGTACAATATACTGAATGCCATCTTTAAACAAATGATAATGATTCTTTTCCCTGTAGAAAATAGCTTTTTGATCATATAGATAAGGGCTACCCAACACTATCCCATAGATATCTAGTGGAACCACATCAAACTGTACTTCATCCACAAACTTACTAGTGATTGCAAATTTCAAAGTGCATTGTCTTGTTACTTGCAACTTATCATTTTCACAAATCCAACCTAGTGGATAAGGTTTCTTATGTTGTGTAGTTTTCAATCCCAAGTTTCTTACAACATCTTCAGAAATTAAGTTAACTTGAGAACCACTATCTATGAGTGCATCAAGTTTCACATTCTTAGCAATAACCCTTATGTGAAAAAGTTCATTCCTTTTCTTATCATCAAAGACTTCATTAACTTTAGGTGTAGAAGCACAACTATCAAAGGAAACACTAGCAATAGGAGCTTTACCTTTCAAACCCATAGCTGTTATCTTAGTTTCATCATCAGAATCGGAACCAAGATCCATAACAACATTTGTGTCTTTCTCCTTACCTTTTTGTTTCTGATTCTGTCTCTGAGCCCACTTAGGCTTCAATTCAGGATGCAACTTCCAACAATGATCTTCATCATGACCCTTCCTATCACAATGAGAGCAAGAAAGCTTGTCATCCTTCTTGACTGTAGCTGTCTTCTTTCCTTTCCCTGTCTCTGCAACCTTAGATTATTTCTTTACAGAGTTATCATTATCAAACTTATCAATAAAAGAACCCTTTCCTCTTGACTCTAAATGTGTAGCTTGGACACAAACTTCATCCAAATTACTAGGGTTCAAGACCAAAATAGAATGTATGAGATATGAGTGAAGACCTCCTATGTACTTTAACAAAGTATCTTGGGTGTACAAAGGTACATTTAATGCAATAGCCCTTTTACGAAACTTGTGGGTGTAATCTTGAACAAATTGTCATTTCCCTTGCCTAAAAGTTTGCCAGTTCATCATTAACTGTTGCATATGGCCTAGGGGATAAAACTATTTTTTAAGAGCACTAACAAATTTTGACCAAGACAAATTGACTCTACCATGCTGTAAAATTTCTGCTCTAGTCCTACTCTCCCACCAGGTGAGAGCTGAACCTCCCAACCGAAGAGTGGCTAACTAGATCCTAGAAGCATCATTAAAGAGTTTTTGGACTCTACAATAGACTAATACTTGCTGAATCCAATCATCTAGTTTTTCAGCATCTAATTCACCACAATACTTAGGTAGTTCAAATTTAACATCCAATTTAATCTTAGGCTTATTTACACCCTTAAAAGGATTAGCAAAAAGAGAATGTGTAGAAGAAGAAGGAGATGAAGGGGGAGAAGGAGTAGACAGAGGAGATTTTGGGGGTTCATCACCACCTCCTGGTTGCTTCTTCTTGCCTTTACGCTCTCCATGATCTTCTTGCTTCAATGCATTATCTTCTTCAAGTTTCATGCGTTCTTCCCTTTCTTTGAGAAGCATCTCCAATGCAGC
This sequence comes from Sequoia sempervirens, assembly GCA_007258455.2. Taxonomy (NCBI): domain Eukaryota; kingdom Viridiplantae; phylum Streptophyta; class Pinopsida; order Cupressales; family Cupressaceae; genus Sequoia; species Sequoia sempervirens. The sequence goes on from VDFB02025782.1 coordinate 3,853, forward strand.
TCTCATTTGCCAGAAGGCTCTTCGAAACTCCTGCTTACTGAGTTCTTCGGGTACCTCCATTCTAGACACAGACATTTTTGGAAAATTTCTTTGTTTCCCGATCTTGGGATTGTATTCTTCAAGCTTGCCTTCGCCCTTCTAAATCCTGGATCTTGTTAGCATTCACCACAAATCTGCAATACTAGTCACCAAATGCTCTGATACCAAAACTTGATCTGATTTAGGATCTAGACTAATTGCATTTGAATGCTTAGTGATTACAACACTTAATAAAAACTCATAATTAAATGTACATTATTGAAATTATGCTTAAAATCAAGGTGATAAAACTAAAATGAGAGAGAAGAGAGAAAGTGAAAACAAAGGTTTGATAATGGAGTTCACCAAAAAAAATGGCTACGTCTCTGGGTCCCTCTCCAAAGAGTAGACTGATCCAATTATTCCTCTAGAAACTCGGTTACAATCTTCGACATAGCCTCCCCTTGGATTACAAAGAAATCTGAAAATGCACTTCCAAAGTGTGTGGGAACAAGCTTCTCCAAAAGCACGAAGTTACAATAAGATTTCTCCAAGAAAGAAAAATCCTAACTCTCCACTTACAAAAATCACCTCCAAAATTCCTTACAAAAATAATTAGCTAAAACACACTCCCAAACTCTCACCCATTTACCCCTTTTTATACACCAATTTTACCCAATTTGGTGTAAAACAACTTGATTTACAATCTCCCCAAATTTACATGTAAATCCAAAAGAAATCCCCCCATTACATAATAAAATCTCTTCAAGATAAATAACGAAGGGCCCTTATAATTTTGGGCTTACAATGGAAAATAATAATCCCTATAATTTTGTTTTGATAACTCTTACTTATGTGGTTGTAAGAATTTCCTTTCTTCTTCTTATCTTTATCAGTTCTACTTCAGTTTATTACAATTCTGTTACATTTTGTTGCTTTCTCATGTTCATAGAATTCTTAGTAATTAGAATAGAAGTAGCCACTTTGTCATTCTCTATGATAATCTCAATTTTTGGTCCGTACAAGATGTCAGCATGCCTCTGGGATGCCAGCACGTCGCAATGTCATCCATATCCTGTGCTGTTGTCCTTTGGTTGAGAGCTTGTCAGTTTGTCTAAAGAATCTTTGTGACCTACTCCTTCGGATTCTAGAAATCTCACTGTTGTTCCTTGAGGTAGTTTACGGAAGTTCGCCGCATGAGGCTCTCTGAATGAAGAGAACTCGTGAGTAGTGAATCCCCCTTCTCTACATCCAAACTTGGGGTTTGACTAAGGCAAACCCCCATTCAAACAACATGATTTTTCGCTCTGTGTATGTGCAAATTAGAGGTTGAAGAATAATTGAAGAAATTAAGGAGCAATTTTGCATTGTTGCATAAGTTGTCATCATTGTTTTCAAGCCACGAAAACTTGGTTGCAAAATTTATTTTTGACTTTCTAATAGTAGGACTTGTGCAAAATAGAAGCTAAAATCCAGCATCAAAGGACTGCCAAAATTATTCTTAGAAGCACTAACTAGGACCCATTCGCCTAGGGGTGAACTAGTCCTTCAGCACATCTCAAAACTAATTTTTGGTGATTGGTGCATGTGTCCAAACCCTTCTCAGATCTTCCTACAAACTATGATTTCATTTTTTTTACTTTTGGGAATTTTCTTTTCATGTTTTAGGTGTTGTAATTCATTTAGTTTGAGCATTGCAAATCATTTCAATTTGGCTTTAGATTTGTCCTATTGTCCTAAGGACTGAGATCTAGGTTTGATTGACTCTCCCTTGAGGTTGAAACTCACTATTTACACCTTGTGATATCTTTCCTGATGAAATTCCCTTAGGGAAAGACGCAAATAAAGAGAACACCCCCTTATTGTTTAAGGACCATCTTTCCCAACATTTCAATATGATTACAATTTCCACTTGCAAAATCACTGAAATGGTCTTAGTCTCAATATATTTATTACAAAGGTAAAATAGGCCACATACCTAAAACTATAATTTTGATATAGAATTATATAGATAAGACTACACCAATGAGAATCACACAAAAAATTAGTATTTTAAAGAAATACATCCAAAAATGTTATTGTATGAGTTCAAACGAAGCCCTAAAAGTTTCCAAAATGAGAACTACTCAATATCACTTATAATAATCTACAAATTTTGGAAAATAAAGACATCAAAATGAATAAGCATCTATACCACTAAAAAATTACAAAAATTAGCCCATATGAAAAATTATCAAAAATGAGAGAAAAATGATCACATACAAAGTGTAGATATACAACAATCAAGCTCGTCAATTACTTGCTTGATTTCTTTAGCTCTTTTTTCATTCTCTTGATCCTTGAGACATTTGGAGTTAGCTAGATGATCTTCTACCTCCATTAGTAACATCTGAGTATTTTCTAACATATCTTTTGTTGATTCAAGCTCAAGAGTAAGCTCATCAACCTTTCTCTTTTTTTCTTCGAATACACTAATGATCTTCTTTGCAAATTTGAAGGCATGATCTCGATCTATAATGAAGTGTAATTACTCTATTTTCATTGTCTCCAAAGAGTCTTTGATGAGTTTCATATTAGGGAGAGTGACTCCATCCCTAACTCTTCATCTCTCTTCAACCTGAGCCTTTCAAACGAGTTCTTCAATCAAATTGTGTGTGGTAAAATTTGGTTAGAGCTTGCACTTCATTTTCAACAGACACCAAGAAATGACCTTTCCACTCATGAGCATGCAAGGATAGAGAATTGTTGTTAGGATACATGTCAAAATCAGAAATTTTTTCTTGGCATCAATGTCTACATGGTTGTCCCTAGGTCTTTGTTCAACCAAGTGACTTGGTTTTCCATGTAACCAATATTTAGGAATATCTTCATTATCAGAAGCCATATAATTTTCTAAATCTACCTCATTCTCACTATCACTTTGATCAAAATTTAAGGTAGCCCCCAAATCAAGCAATGAGTCCCTAGTGAATGTTGATTTGAAATCCTCATCAGGCTCCATTTCATCATGCTCCTCTACTAGATTCTCCAAGAGGTTGAATTGATGTACTCCATGTATAGGTGAGTCCCACTAAACATCTTGATTACTATAATACTAGTATTATGAAAAGGCTCCCTAGTAGGTGTTGTTTTGAAAATTTTAGTGGCACAAAACTCTTCACTAGTGGTTGCAATCTTCTCAAAGATATCATTTTGTAGCTTTTCCATACAAGCTCCTTTATTTAAGACATATTATTCTCTAGCAGCAATCTCATGACTCACATTGTGTTCTGAGTTTTGAATGTCATCCAAGTCAAAGGGAAATTCACCCCACTTAGGATCCTCATCATATGTAGGTGCCATCACACCTAGGTCCCAAGTGTTATAAGGCCGATTGCTCTGTTCAAGGAAGATGTGATCATTGGAATCTTCATGGTTGAATATCTTAGTGAATAAACCACTCTTCATTTCCTTGGTACTAGCATCATGATAATCATTCTCGTCCATATTTTGAAAAATCAAATCAGTCCTAACCAATCCTCTTTGACCACCATATAATGGATTTTTTGGACTACCCTTATATGTGTGGACAACATCCAATTCAATGTCAACCAAGCCACCATTTGATTCCTTACCAAGACAAGGTAAGGATGATAAGGCAATGTTAGATTCCCTTAGAGGAATAACCAATGAAATCATATCTCCTTGAAGTTGTTCCATCATAGATGGCTTGTCAAATTCCATGGCGATATCTCCCTCAAACTTCATGTGTTCTTCATTCATATTTTTGATAGGTGACTCTTGTTCAATCTAAAAATCATCTTGAAGTGTCATGTGCTACTTGCTTGTACCTTCATTTCCTCTAAAACTTAGTCCCATCATTGATGCTTTTTGATTGATTTTTGTCTTCCTCATGCTTACTTGTGGGTTGCAAAACACAAATAAGAACTCCTTCTTTCTCTAGCCCTTCTTCAATGGAAAGTTCTATTTTTTATTTCATTGTTCTTCTGATGTACTTAACCACACCCAATTTTCTCGGTTTCAAGATTACAACACAACCCAAGAAAGAATCAAGAGAAACTATGCTTCTAAACTAATATGTCATGTTCTGATACTCTTCAAAGATTTGGGAAGCCTCTTGTTCATACTACCTCTTGATCTATTCTTCAAATCTATTGAAATCCATTGTCATAACTCTAAATTTATTGATCTTTCAACAAGCTACTAGGAACTTTAGCTCTGATACCACTATAAAATCCCACCCTTATTTTTTCCATAACTTCACACAGTTTGCACCCATTAGCATTATCCAAAATACAATGAAAGCCAACTGGAAAGCAACCCTTCACTTTCTGATCACCCAGATCCTAGAGAGGGAAAGGTGAGAGCATATGATGTAAGGGGATCTAAATGTAAAATCAATGTTGGAAGTAACAAGTAAGCTATTGGTGGAAAGCCATCCAATAGAGAAAGAAAATAATTGGTGGCATAGCCAACTACTTCCACTTTTTAGCGGGTATCAAGAAAGGAAAAAAATAAATTTGAAAACTTATTCGGTGGGAGTAAAGTACATAACAGAAAAGGCTCAACCACTTTCCAACAAGAGAAACCACTTGAGCAGTTGGGTAAGTATGCCAAATAACATGAAAGAAGAAAGATGTTTGGTACTACCAAATTAGCGTTACAATAATTGTCTGAAGCAATATAACATGAGATATACAAGATAATATGAGATCCCAATGGTCAAGTATCAATCCCTGCATCATAACAATAAATAGGCAACATGAAATATGCAAGTAATGAGAATATGTTAGGTCTGATTTCCTATAGCAGCAAACTCATATGAAGAACTTAATGTATGAAAACTAATCAACACCCCTTAAAATGTTCATATCTCTCCAACCACACTTTTGAATCACCTCAAACTTGTTGTAAATGATGCCAAAGAGCTAGGCGTCCAAGTCCTAGCAACCAAACACCGTGAAATCAACTTAGAAACACAAGTACACATCCCAATGCACTCCCAACCAAGGTGTACATCCCCCCAAGGAAGGTGAATTGCTTTAAAAAATCAAGTTCTTTATCTAAAATCACCAAACTTGGCAAGAATGGGCGCCCTAGCATGAGAAAATTGTTAAGCCAATACCCACAAAAAGATCTTGTCTTCTCCAATCAGAATGAGCAATAACGTGAAACAGTCATAGATAAACCAACAACATGAAACTAATAAAAAACACTCCTAAAAGAACACCAAATTGAAAACTAACTCACACCCACATGGGTGATCCCATAATACTGGTTTACAATTTTTGGCCAAACTGGACATTGAACTGATTTTTTTTAACTAAATCTTGACTTTTGGACACCTATAGCGGCTAAACCATGAGGAATTTGAAGATGATGCAAACTAGTAATTTGTGACATTTTTTCTATAGATTCTAAATATATTTTTTTCAAATTTTTTGGAAACAAATTTCAGTTCTTTTTCCATCTCCTTCAAAAACTATTTTTTAACAGTAAACACCATTTTTAAATAGTGATGTGTACTTGCTAACACAATTTTTTTCTATGAAGGATAAAATTCTATTTTTTCTAAATTTAGATTCGTAACTACGATACCTAGTGCATGGAATTGCTTTCATAGCATTTCATTGATTTAATTTTTCTTAATTAAGTTTTGAAGTCAAGCCAGTTACAATTTAGACATGATTTACTTGCTAACACAACTTTTTTTGTATGTATTGAATTTTTATTTTTTTTCTATTAGATCAGGAACATCAATATCTAGTGCATTGATATTTTTCAAAAAAAAAATTGATAATCTGTTATTTTTCCACATGTACAAAATAGAGAGCTTGATTTTTGGTGAAAACCCTATGTTTAATCACATAATAAAACCAAAACATATTAAAATTATATTCGATGGATAGCTCGTTCTGAGGACTACCATCATCCAGTTGGGTTTGTGAAGTCTCCTCCATTTTCACCCTTAACCCAAGCTTCAAAAGGAAAAACTCTACAGAGATTTGGTAGAAGAGGGGGAGAAGGGAAAAAATGGGGGGTTTGAGGGAACCCCCCTTGACCCATTCACTCGAATGGGGGTTTGAACGAATATGGGTTCGTGTGAAACCCTATGAAATAATATTAAAAAAAATCTGGTCAGGGTGGTTCGAGTGAATCCTTGGCCGACGTCCTCTTGAACCCTTGGCTAACCAGTTATTATTAATTTTTTATAATTAGATATGCATATAAATATGTGTTTAATTTTTCATTTTTTCAATATCAACATTAGAAGATTAATTCGTATTTTATCCTTCAAGGGAGATTTTAGAGATTTTTGGAGATTTTGGATTTGTGAAGTCATCTTTTGGTGCAGAGGATTTGTGAAGTCATATTTTGGTAGAGTAATAAAATGGTGAATAAAAGAACAAGAAAAAATAAGACCAAGCGAAACTATTCACAAGAAGAACAAAAGAAGCGTGAACGAAATTTGGCAAGATATCATAGAAAGAAACAAGGTATGCATATTTTCTTTCCTCTTTTTAATATTATTCCAAACATATATTTTATTTCCTATTTAATATATAATATTTTTAGCACATGTTAGTTAAATCTCTAGTTTTGAACATTTCTAGTTTAAGTAACCCCCTCTCTCTCCCTCTCTCTCTTTATCTCTCTCTCTCTCTATCCTTCTCTAGATCCACCTTCCTCTATCTCTATCATTCTCTCTAAGGAACCCTCTCTCTCTCTCTCTCCCTTCATTGGAATTGGATGGTGTGTTATCATGGTTTTTATTTTGTCTATTGGTTTAAAAGGAACAACTTGCATTTTCACTCTTGTTGTTTTAAAAACAACCTAATTTGCATTATTACTCATTGATTTAAAAAGAACAACCTTGCATAAATTCATATAAATTCATATATGCAATACAAAACCTAGTGACTTTGAAAATTCATTTTGTCATTTCCTTAAATTGAATCTATTTCCAATTGTATATGTTGGACATGGAATTCTTAAGTTCAAGAATCTTTGATTTCATTTGAAAGTTCAACTCCACTTATAACATCATCTCTCACTTTTTTTGCTTGCATGTAAACTCTTATGCAATACTTGTTCTACCTAGTGAAGTTTTAAACTCATTTTTCCTAAATTCCTTATCATCTATTTCCAATTGCATTTGTTCCATGGAATTCTAAGTTCAAGAATATTTTATTTCATTTGAAAGTTCAACTCCACTTATAGCATCATCTCTCACTTTTTTTGGTTGCATGTAAACTCTTATGCAATTCATGTTCTACCTAGTGAAGTTTTAAACTCATTTTGCCTAAATTCCTTATCATCTATTTCCAATTGCATTTGTTCCATGTAATTCTTAAGTTCAAGAATCTTTGATTTCATTTGAAATTTTAACTCCACTTATAGCATCATCTCTCACTTTTTTTGCTTGCATGTGGGTAAACCCACAAAACTAGTTTATAATTCTGTTGAGGAAGGAAAAATGCATTTTCAAATGAAAAACACTTTAGGGGGTTCACTAGAAGGGGGGTTGCTAGAACGTCCCACCTTCTAGAAAATCCCCCTTTAATGGGTTCTATTTTTTAATTGCATTTAATGGGGGGTTCACTAGAACCCCCTTCTAGTGAAGAGAAAACCCCCCTTCTAGTGAAGGCGGGTTCGCTAGAACCCCCTTTTTCCCCCTTTCCCCCCTCTTCTACCAAATCTCTACAAAAAATTTCCCTTCGAAGCCCAGGTTGAGGATGAAAATGGAGGAGAAATCACATACCCAACTAGATGATGGTAGTCCTCAAAATGAGCTGTCTACGAATATAATTTTAATATGTTTCTGGTTTTATTATGTATTTTTAAGTTTTGATTAAACTTAAGTTTTTTCACCAAAAACAAGATCTATGTTCTCACATGTGGAAAAAATAGTAGATTATCAAACAAAATTTAAAAAATATCAGCACTCCAGACATTGATGTTCCCTAATCCAACAAAAAAAAAAATTGATACATATGTTATGTTTTGAATTGAAAATCAATTCTAAATTTAGAATTAGTCGACTGAAACTTAATTGAAAAAAAAAAAAATATTCAAAAAAATGCTATGGAACCAATCTATGCACTAGAAACTCATAGTTATTAAATCTACATTAAAAAAACAGAATTTTATCCCCATAGAAAAAAAAAAAAAAAAAAGTTATGGAAATAAGCCAAGAACATCACTCTTTAAAATGAGGCTTTACTCTTAAAACTAGTTTCTTCAAAGGAGATGGAAAGTAATATGCAATATGATTTACAAAAAAGGAAAAAAAAAAATATATTTAGAATGGACAGTAAAAAAATGTCACAAAGGTTTGCATCATCTTCTAAATTCCTCATAGTTTAAGCCTCGCTTATGAACGCTTGAAAGTGAAGATTTAGTTTAAAAATCAGTTCAATGTCCCTGCTTGGCCAAAAATTGTAAAACCAGCATTATGGGATCTTACAAACTCTTATACACTTGTTCTTCTACCTAGTGAAGTTTAAACTTATTTTGCCTAAATTCCTTTTTTTTTTAAAACAAAGGGGTAAAAACTTTATTAGAAATCAGAAAAGAGCATTACAATAATAACCACAGGACCCAGTCCCAAAAAACAAGGCGAAAACCCCACAACATAAAACAAAATCAACTATCCCCATGTATCCTCCTATCCTCTTCCAAGAACCGGTCTAAATCTAGATGCAGCTCAGGGTTAACTTGATCCCAATCCTCAACCTTCCAACCACTATCTTGCTCAGAGGCCCATTTGGCCAAGCAGTCAGCAGCGCGATTCCACTCCCTTGGGATGTGAACAAAGGATGCCTCCTCCATCCGAGAACTAACTTGAAGAATCCGTTGAACCACCGAAGCCAACCGCCAATTTATATCAGATATCTTTCGCTCATTCAAGAGATTAATCAAAATCTGTGAATCAGCTTCACATATAACCTTTCTCCATCCCAAAGCAAGGGCCCGCTCCATAGCATGAAGAATTGCTAGACCCTCCATGAAGTTAACAGTCTTCACCCCCTCATGTATAGAGAATAGAAAAATCACCGACCTAGCTGAGTCCCTGCCAACCCCACCAATTCCAGCAGGCCCAGGATTTCCCCTAGAAGAACCATCAGTATTGATCTTTAAAAATCCATTGGGAGGAGGTAACCACCTTCCAACCCGTTGGACCCTCTTTTTCCCATGCCTACAGTTCCTAGAACTGACAAAAGATGAATGAATTTCTTGAAGACCTAGTCTGGCCACCAACTCAGCATCACCTCTCTCCAAGGGGAAAACCACATCACATTTAGCTAAAACAGACTCCTGCACCATTCCAAGCATACGCATCCAAACTTGCCGACCCACCAACTTCTGATCACGAAAAATTCTGCGGTTCCGCTCCAACCAAATCTGCCAAAGCAGAAAGGTAGGGCCCACGAACCAAACTTCCTGCAAAAAGGAAGCCATAGAAGGAGGTCTTCCCATACTATCCCAGAATTCAACCAAAGAGCACGCATGAATACAGGGAAGCTTCCACACCTCCCACCACCAATGCCAAAGCTGCACAACAAAGGGGCACCGAAAGAACAAATGTGAAGAATCCTCTTCCGCTCCCCCACACAAAACACAAATTGAAGGTCCTTGAAATCCTCGTTTACGAATGTTATCCCAGGTCAAGCACCTATTCCAAGCCAAAGTCCAAACAAAGCAATTGCATTTAGGCCACGAGAGTTTATTCCACACCCTTTTCCACCAATGAACCTCTGCCCCAGTTAGCTTCTGAGCCAATAACACCTGATAACCAGAAGCAACAGAGTAAACCCCCTTAGGATTATGGGTCCAAGCAAGAATATCTTCTTCCAGAAGAGAACTACAACTCCTACTATGAAGAATCTTGTGAAGCTCAACACTTTCTTCCGCAAGTCCCAAATCTGGCCACTCTGCGGGATCCTTCCAATGAGCTACCTCCAACTAACCAAAAGAAGCAACAGACTTGAAGTCACTCACCCTAGCCCAACCAGCCTCGAGAAATCTTTGGCACAAAGGAAGTAGATTGGGGAACTGAGAAGTAAGTGGAGGGAATCCATCCCAAGAATCTGACCAGAAGAGAGCTTCAGTTCCCCGTCTACAGATCCAAAATAAACCTTCCTTAATAAGCTTTGCACCCTTCTGAAGAGTATTCCAAATCACTGAACCTTTCCCTTCAAGAGGGTAACGAGGAAGATCCTGCCGTGGAATCCCCGAGAAATACTTATGAGATAATATCCTGGCCCACGGCTGATCCTGTTCCACACACCATCTCCAAAATAGCTTAGCAGCCACAACCACTCCAGATAACGCAGACTGTCGAAGACCAAGACCACCAAATTGCTTTGGGCTGCACACAACATCCCACCTAACCAGGCTCCACTTGGAAGAAGCCAAACTTCCCGCCCATAAGAACTGCCTTTCAAGAGAATCCAACTCCCTCAGAAAACCCATCGGAGCCACCTGAAGCATACATCTGTAGGTAGGGAGAGCCTGCACCACCGACTTGAGAAGCTGAACCCGCCCCGCAAAGGACAACCATCTGTGGGTCCAATGATTAACTTTTGCACGGAGCTTATCAATAATATTCTGCCAAGAACCCTTGGGAAGATGGCGAACAGAAATTGGGAAACCCAGATAAGTCAAAGGGAGAACCCCTATCTGAAACCTTAAGATATTAGCAATTCTTCTCTGTATGGGGCTCGGCGTGTTGAAGAAGAATATGGAAGACTTCTCCTCATTAATCAATTGTCCTGAAGCAACAAGATATATGTCCAACACCTGCCTCAAGTTAGTAGCTTCCCTAACAGTAGCCATCCCCATCAGGGCAGTATCATCAACAAACTGCAAATGAGATTGCGGAGGCAAGTCTCCACCCCATCGCCAACCTTGAATGATGCCAAGCTCCACCCTTCTTTTCAACAAACGACCAAGGCCTTCCACAAGAAGCAGAAAAAGATACGGAGAAAGAGGATCCCCTTGGCGCAAACCCCTAGAGGCACCAAAAAGTTCAGAATGATCTCCATTTATCAAAACTGAGAAGGAAACAGACGTGACACAACTCATGACCCATTGGATCCACTCCTCACCAAAACCAAAAGCAACAAGGATCTTCTGCAAAAAAGACCATCTAACCCTGTCATAAGCCTTAGCCATATCCAGCTTAATGAACATAGCCTTCTCATGGGAGTTGTCCATGGAGTGGATGGTCTCCGTAGCAATGACAACCCCATCAAGAATCTGCCGACCTACCACAAATCCACTCTGTTCCTCCGAAATCAACACTTTAAGCCACTTCTTCAGTCTCTCAGCCAATAACTTTGAGATGATTTTATAAGCCACATTGCAAAGAGAGATAGGCCGGAACTGAGATAACCTATCAGCCCCTTCACACTTGGGTATGAGAGCAAGGAAGGTGGAGTTCAGAGCACGAAGCATCTGTTTATTCCTTTGGGACTCAAGGACAACAGCCAGAAGATCCAACTTTATGATATCCCAGAATTCCTGAAAAAATTCAATCGGGAAACCATCGGGACCAGGAGCTTTACCCTTCTTCATCTGAAACACAATCCCCTCCAGCTCATCAAGAGAGATATCTTTCATCAAATACTCATTCGCCTCCCTGGAGACCAACTGAGGAATACAAGAAAGAACCTGTGCTTCCTCAACAGAGCCCCCTTGTGAATCCTCCCTAAATAAAGTAGCAAAATACTGAGATGCCTCAGCAGAGATTTCTTGAAACGAGGCAAGACGTTCACCCCTATCATTCACCAGAAAAGGAATGGAATTACCATGCCTCCTATCCTTCACAGAATTGAAGAAGAAGGCGGTGTTTTTATCACCTTCCTGTAACCATTCAACCCGGGCCTTTTGCTTCCAATAGATTTCTTCCCGCAATTCAAATTCCTCAACCACTTTCAAAGTCTTAGCCTCCTCCCTTAGAAGATCCTCAGAGGCCCCATTCTCACGAATCAACCGCGTAATATTATTCAACTCCTCCTGTGCGGCAACCTTAGCATGAAAGATATTACCAAAACATCGCCGATTCCACCTTTTAAGCTGATATTTGACAAACTGAAGAAGCTTGGAGAATGTGTACATTGCCGTACCAAAAGTTGGTCTACCAATCCGCCACCACTCAGCCACATAATCATGAAGAGTGGGATCCCGTAACCACATAAGCTGGAACTTGAATGAGGGAGACCGAGGCCCCCGTGCAGAGATAATACTAAGCTTAATAGGCCAATGATCAGAACCTCTCCAATCAAGAATTTCAGATCGAGTGGACCATAAGTTTCCAACCCAATAACAGGAAACCAAGAAACGATCTAGCCTCTCAGCAACACAACTCTCACCAATTCTCCTATTATTCCAAGTGAAGCGACCATTACTAGGTAGAACATCAATAAGATTTAATTCAGAAATGCTATCTCTGAATAACAGAGCAGAAGGCTCCAACCTAGGAATTCCACCTCTTTTCTCAGACAATTCCACAATAGCATTAAAATCGCCAGCCATAACCCACTGATGGTAAGGAGCTAAGCTACGAAAAAAACGAAGATGGGACCATAGAAGTTGTTTACCCAGAAACTCAACAGGAGCATACACATTAGAGAGGAGAATACACTCACCAGTCTCATACCAAGAGGCGACAAGGGATATAGAGGATCTAGAGGACATCCACCATAGGGGGAAAATCTTCCGAGGGTTCCAAAAGCAAGCCACCCCTCCAGAAGCACCAAGAGCCCCCACACACTGGCATTCACCATATTTCCACAGCTTAGGAGCCATGGCCAACATATTAGCTACAGATAATTTAGTCTCCTGAAGAAAAAGAACATCCGGAGAATGATTCCTAACCAAATCACGAACAGCTTTTTGTCGAGGGCCACTGTTCAAGCCCCTTACATTCCATGAGAGAACAATCATTTCTGGGGGCATGAAAAATGTGAATCAAGAGTCTTGACTGACCCTGACTCCACCAAAGTTTCCCCAGTTAATTTAATCTTCTCCATATCCTTTTTCCTTCCCAGCTTGGAAGTCCTGTCACCAACCCCTTTCTTCAGTTCATTTTGCTGAATACCTAAACGAGAGGAGGCCAAAGAGCTCTTCCCCACATCCTTGCCACCTTTCATGGGCAATGGGGAGCCACCTCCACCACTCTTCGAAGCTCCAATAGAAGATTCTTGTTCAGTCTGGACAATCAATTGTTGATCTGTATCCATCTGCCCAACCCCAATCTCCTGCACATCCTGCATGGCCTCCAATGGTGGCCCATCCTGTCCTATACCCAAAGTTCCCTGATCCAAGTTCAGCAACCCCAGATTCACTTCCTCCTGGCTGAGATCATCCAGCACCTCAAACCTATTAAAAGTTTCATCATCCTGCCTCTCCCTCAAGGTCCGCTTCTGGCCCCGATTCCTATTGCGAGCCTTAACAGGGACATAACCATCATCTCCATTACCATCACCCAGAATAGGCTCCTTACCATTATTAGTCCTAGGAGGATTATGAGAAGGCTGAGAAGGTTGGGGCACCACAGGCTTAGCCCTAGGGCACCTACGCTGCAAGTGACCATATTCATGACAAAGACGACATCGAAAAGGTAGGGTTTCGTAATCTAGCTGTTGAACCCAAGTATATGATCCAACACTCACTTCAACAGAATCTGGCAGTGGCTTGCTTAAATCAATTTCTACACAGATACGAGCAAAAGTCATTACCTTCTTATACTGCATCTGTTGTGAAGACCCAATAGGTTTATCGAGCATTGAAGCCACCAAATGCAACACGTCATCCCGCCAACACTCAACTGGAAACCACGGCAATCAAACCCAAACTGGGATCCGACTTGGTATTGCCTCAGTCGGGTTGAAGCCAACATGCCATGGCTTGATAAACAAACCCACCTGGTTATAAAAATAGGGGCCACCCTCGAAGACCTTATTCCGATCTACCATGCAATCAAAAGAGACCATAAAAAAGTTGTTCGCAAGGAGCCTAATCTCCATCTCCCCCTCCGGCATCCAAGTCCGTTGAGCCCAGGAGTCCAAAAAATGCAGCGAGACTCTCAAACCCATGAACTTGCAATAAAAAGAGTGCCTTGAATAGTATTCAATATCATCTGCAAGCATTTCCATCGGGATAATCAGCTTCGGTCGCTCTTTGCATCTTTCCAAACACCCATTAATCTTCGTAATTCGAGAACCATTAACCGATCCTAGATCATTCATCTCCATCTCTGAAGAAAACAGCGTATTATCAAAAACATTCACTCCATGCGCCGAAGGCTTCGAACCAAATGCTGAACGGAAATCCAATTTGGGGCTAACCCTAGATGTTTCCCCACCCGACATAGCAAAAAACAAGATCCCCAGCAGGCATGCAAACCCCCAGGACACTTTAGCAAGAAATGGAAAAAAGAAAAGACCCCAAGGGCAGGATCAAAACCCTTCCACCCACAAGCCACCCAAACAGTAGCAAGAAGGCCTCCAGAAAAGAAAAAAACCCCACCACCACAGCCCCGATAGCTTCAAAAAACCCCCCCCCCCACAACGCAGAAGCGAGCAACACACAGAGAACGAGCTAGGGCACGATCACCCTAGCTTGGCTTGCAGAGCACGCAAACGCATCCTTCCCACCATTTTATTTTATATTTTTGTTATATTGTTATATTTTTTTTTGTAATTTTATGTATTAACTATTATATTCACCACACTATTCTCAAACCTAAGTAATTTATTGTGTCTGGCTATAAACTTTTTTATAAATTTCTCTTCAACTGTTTGTCTTTGGATTAGATGCCTTCACTAACTCAATAGGTAATTGATGCAGAGACCAAAAGGCTTGAAAGTTATGGGTAGAGTAGATAGTGAACCATATAAATAAAATATATAATATATTATTTTAAATTATTTATATATTATATAATTTACATATAAATATAATAAATAATATAATAATATATGCAATAAATAACCAGCATTTTATACGAGTATTACTATATTTCAGACTTTATATATAATAAAATAACTCTAATTATTATAAAGATATTATTTTTTAATATATAATATTAATACTATAGTTATTAATATATGTAATATATTTTTATTATATATACCCCCTCTCTATATAAAATTGTCTCATTATATACATGTATGTGAATTTCATTGTATCATGTTTCAAACTTTTATCTATCCTCGGTTTTAAAGAAAAATCAAACATGACTAATTAATTACAATGCTTTATCTTATATAAATTGTTCTCTAATAACAATAACTAAGAAAAAATGAATAGTTACATAGTATTATTGTAATTTGAATATATTATGTTTCATTGCATAGGAAGAACTACAATTTCAAAAGAGAATCTCATATGAACCTCATTTTCGATAACCTCAATATCAGCGAGAAACAGTCTAAAATGATGCTGGTCAAAATAAATACCATCCTCAACATGTAATCCTTTAAAAAGACAATTTATTTGTTTATTTGAATCGCTGAATTTGACTCTACATACTTAGGCATAACAGGTAGAGCATAAGACCAGAAAATATTAACGTTTAAGCAGAAGAAGCATACTTAGCCTTGTAGTCACTCCAAAGCTGATCAACGGATTTGCCAGTGAGCTCATTGAAGAATCCCACATCCCATCCGGAAGCCAATTTGGCGTTGATGTTGGCAACAAATCCAGAGCTAATACTGTCACAATACTGCAAGAAGTAGGCGGTAACTTCATAACCCTGGTCCCATTTGTCTCCGCTGCCGGGCTTAGCCCAGTGAGAAGGAGCCAACCCGGCAGTGAGGCGCACATAGTCTGCAACGCCCTCAATGAGGCCACCGGGAGCCTTGCCTTTGCCGTCCCATTGCCACACGTGCGTCATTTCGTGGTACAAAACTCCTCGAATTTCTGCCTTGACGTCTCCTCCGTAGTTGCCCACATAATCTGCACCGAGGTGAATTTCGTCTCCACTCGTATACGCAACGCCGTCCATGGTTTCCACGATCAGAGTAACCTTCTCTACATTCTTCCTATCTGCAGCCGATTGCTGGTGGAAGGCGTCCCAGATGAATTTGGTGGAGGAGTCCATAATTTCAAGGGCTCCGCTCTTGCCGATCGCTTGATCGAATCTGTTGCCGCCGGAGGTTCCCTGGGCATTATTAGAGAATTCGAAAACCAACGCTTCAGTACCCATTAGTATCGCCGCCAGGGCTATCAACCCCAGCACTGCAGCAGAGCGACTGGCCATTCTCCAGTGTAGATTTTCCACCACAACAAGAAATTCTGTCGCACGCCAAACAAGCAATTTTTAGGCAGCTTATCTTTATTGTGGAAAATGAATGGAGTGGTGGGGATTATATAAGGCTTTGGCGCGTATATCATGTCCTTTACAGAGTGGACTGAAAATTTTCCGTCAAGCCGACAGTAGAGAGCCCATTCAATATGTGTTTTGTACCGTTCATTGCACTCGTGAATGAATCTGCGCCTCACACTCATCCATTATTTGAGTTGCTTTGATGAACATCAATCGATTCTGTGCCGCTTATTTCTCCCCACTAAAGTCTTCGAGAACAATGAATGCACTTTGATTCGTAGTAAATGGAAAGTTTTTCCTCCTACGGGCCCCAGCGCCTAACTTTGACTGTTGACCACTTAACATTTATAGTTATTCACATTCCCAAAGGGTTTACGCCTCCTTGACTAATTTGTTCATATAGTTATCTGCCCTGGAGAGATCCACACCGACTAGCAAGTCCTAAATTTCATGATTTTGGATCGTTTATTTATGAGGCTAATTTTTAGAAATATTAATGGTACTTGTCAGCTTCTAGACTAAAGATTTTTATTTTTGGGACAAGATGCATATAAGAATTCCATTCTAGGTCATATTAGTCATCAAACCATCATCATTTAGTTGCACACTTAGTCTAACACATAAATTCATCTTAGTCTATTAGACTTGACATTATTTATTTCACTTCCATTACATCTTCTTACATCAATCATGGGTCTTCACTACTATTAAGGATGTGAGTGGTATTCCCTCTATCTATACACTAAAGGTACCTTCTAGCACAAACATATTTCTCATATGCAATTTCAAACCATAGACAAATAGGGTTTATCATTCATGAACATGAAAATTATTATTGACTAGATAAAAGTATTCAATGTCTAAGTAGTGTGTGTGATTTAATTCTAGGCCTTAGAAAGTAAAGAACATATCTACCACATCTTTTTTATCATTGATTTCATTTTACCATTTAATTTTGTATCAAAAGCTTTTCATAATTCAAAAAATTCAATGTCACCATTATATTATAAACTAGAAAATAATAATCACTTCATAGTTATTCATATTGAAAATCTCAATTATTCTCATGTCTTTGTCTACATTAATCAATATAAACTTTTTAGAATCTAGAATTTAATATTAATAGAGTTTTATCCAATATCTTTTATTTTAATGTACTCACTATATTTTTTAGTCATTAACTATATTTTTTTAGGGGTTTTTGTACATTTTTATGAGATTATTCTTGATCCTTAACTAATCTTATTTATATCACCCAATTTTACAATGTATGGTGGTATAGGTGATCCCTTATGTCACAAAATTGTTTCGATGCAAACTAGTTAGACTAAATTTATAATGATTGTTTAGTTAATTTTTTTCTAGGATTTTCAAAGGTACACTTGATTAAATCTATTATTTTTAACATAGTATTGGTGTGGAAGTGACTCTAATCAAAATAAGACAAAATAAAGAAGGATTAAACAATATAACCAATTATTGATTTTATTGTTGATCACAATTATAGCTCAACAAATTCAATGGACAACATTAAAACGTATACCTAGGGAAGGAAAATAGAGTGTGATGGGTTATAGTTATCATCAAATACTGGCATGAATGGAAGAATACATGAGAATGGGAAATATATCCCTCTTCTTGAGGCTTTGTTAAGCCAAGGTGGTGTTACCTAAATTGTCATTTTTTAGGATAATCTAACAAAAAAATTGAGATGAATTCCTAGTGTAACATTGAAAATTGTATAACCATGGAATTTCACAATATATTTTATGTCCACTATGGCATTCACCTTAGGATTAATGTTTCTATAAGGTCATTTCAAACCTTGCATTAGCCTTTTTCCCTTCTATGGTGCTTAGGGCTTGTCTCATATGCTCTCCTTTTGTCAATCTAATGTTCCCTTTGTGTTATCCTTGTGATTTTCTAGTGTCTCATAATTTCATAGCTCAAATTTTCTTGACACTAGTGTGATGCTCTAACATCCCATGATATTTTCTCATTTGGTGGTCATTTTGAAGAATTTCATCTCTTGTCACTTTCCTAGGTTATTAATAATGGATTAGGATGAATCCAAATGGCTCATCAACCTCTTGCTTTAGCCTGTCTTATCATTTCTTCAAATAATATTTGATTTTATACTATTTGGGCTCTTTCAAGACTCCCTTCTAACAATTTTTTCTCCTCTTATATTATCACAAGATCTCAAATAGCTCTATCAAGTACTTTATAGCAATCTCTCAATGTTCTCCTTCATCTCTTTTGTTTCCTCAGCTTTCTCAAGACTTCGTAGATGATATTGTTCTTTAGTTGTTTAGGTTATTGTCTTTTCTTTTGTTTCATTGTTATTATAACTTTCATGTTGTTCCCCTAAGAACTTAGAATATTCATATTTCTTTTACGTTTCATTTTTCGTTTTCACCATTGTATAGCCAAAACACTTACCATTCCCAAACACACTTGGGATAGGAGCACTCTCTCACACATAATATTTTTATTTTATTATCATTGATTGCTATGGAGGTAGAGATACCAAGGTAGCATGTTTATTTAAGACAAACTGATAAATATCCCCAACAATTTTGTTATTCTATGGAACTACAAATTTCTTCAAGCTAAGTTTAATTTTCAAGAAAAATTCACTTTCTAGAATATTTATGGTATCATGTCCATACAAATTATAACACTTACTATATATGTTTATATAAAACACTAAAATGGTTGATGATATTCTTCATCTTTTGGTACCAAGT
Organism: Sequoia sempervirens; assembly: GCA_007258455.2. Classification (NCBI taxonomy): domain Eukaryota; kingdom Viridiplantae; phylum Streptophyta; class Pinopsida; order Cupressales; family Cupressaceae; genus Sequoia; species Sequoia sempervirens. Next base: position 22,957 of record VDFB02025782.1, read on the forward strand.
TCCTTATTTTCTACTATTTATGATTCTAAATTAAATTTATAAAGTATGTACTTTTGAGTCCAATAAATTAGCATTTTCATTCCTATCTCATTTTAATGTAAAGTTCTATTTTATAGGAGATTCAAATTTACCTTTTACATTTTTGTGAAACCATCTTTTTACACTTAAAAAACCTCAAAAATAAAAAAATATTCAAAAAATATTTAAACAATTATTTTTCTTTCCTAAAAAAATTACAATATGACTACCTTTAGCTAATTTCATCTACATCTTACTTGAACTTCTCTATATATTTATTATAAATGTAGCTCTTATCTTTATTCTTCACTTTCTAGATTTAATAAAAAATTTAAGATATTATGTTTGATGTATTGGATGGTGACTTAGCTCTTGTTGATGGGTGTTTTTGCACACTTTCTCAACACAGGAAGTGCGTAGGTGCACTACCTCTCTTGAAAGGAGATTTCCAACAACAAGTTGCTGAAAATCACCCCAAGGTCTCTCGGGTGTCAGGTCATGACTTGCATGGAAATCCTTAGTTGATGTTTGATGGGATTTTGCTGGTAGTCATAGGGAAAACTTACGTAGTTGGATGAGAGGTGGATCTTATAATTTGAAGTTTCTGAGATGGGAGTTAAGGTGCACTTTGTTGTAGGTTCAGACAACAATCTAAAACTTCAATGTTTTCCTTAAGTTTTGGCTTTACAATGTGCAATGAACCTTAGCACAGGTTGTTTCTAAAAAAAAGGGGAAAAAGAGTAGGGAAAAGAGAAGGTTCTTGGATCTGCAACTAACTATGAATAACGATCATGGAGGCTCTACTATGGACAAATCCCTTCAAACAAGATTCCACTTAACCAAGAAGCCTACAGTATCATGAAATATGTGCTATCTTCAAAGGTCTGCAGATATTTTATCCTTCATCCACCACATATATGCATGAATAGAGATACAAGTTTAAAAGTAGCTTCAAGTTTTAGCCCATACTAACTTTACAAGACCATTTACCAGCAACAAATAGCAAAAAGTATGGACTGGAAAGCATCAACACGGTAGGAATTTCTATGATCATGGAGCAACATCTAACAAAATCTATTTAAGCAGTTTAAAGCTAACTAGAACAGCAATGTAAATCTAAATAAAGCATCTAACAATGGAGATTGAATCATGAAACATGTGAAGAACTCAAAAAAAGCACCAAGTCAATGTATTTTCATTAGAAATTTCTGCAGCATGTCTTCACAACAACTCAACTCTCTTTGAAAATGAGAGGAGACCCCTATTTATAGTGCCCAAAAAGTAGAACGAATGGCCAAAATTTAATCTCATTATGTGGCCAAGATTCACTACAAACTAGGGTTCTACCTACCCCCCCAATATATTACAATTTAAAATACAATCTTGTCCATATCCCTATTTTTTCCTCTAGTGATAGCACTATAGCATTTTGTCTTTTGTTGATTGCTCTTTCTGTTGTAGCTATTCCTTCAAAAGCTCTTCACTAACAATAGGGTTTCCTTCCTGCTTCTTCAAAGTCACATACTCCATGAACTTCAAAATTACTGGTTGGAGTTTGTCGACCTCCATGATCTCGGACCGCAACACTTGATAACTCCATTCCTTGGAGTTGTCATGAAGCCTTTTCCAGTATTCATCATACTTGGTGACATGGTCTCTAAACAATTCTGACTAGGCGAAGGCGTGGGCAGAAAAACTCATGAAATCTATGGTTATCTCATCTAACATCCCGTCCTCCATCTTTTTCTGGAAATGGGACTTTATTTTCTCTAGA